>BMAV01014336.1:0-110390 GCA_019973955.1 Trichonephila inaurata madagascariensis | reverse complement strand
TTGTTCCTTTGTTGATGTTTAAAAAGTCTGCCATCATACTTAATGACGCACAACGATCGTTTGCCACGAAATTTTTTATTTTCTCAATAATTTCAGATATATTAGATGAAATTCGTCTTCCACAAATCTGATCATCTTTTACCGTTCGCAGTGTGTCAGAAGACCATGGCATTATGCCCACGCATTTGTCCCAAGATAACCATACAGCATTCGCTCTGGGACGAGTCTTATAACTTATTTGCCGCCCTGTGTATATTAAAATATGCTATATTTTTTAAATGTTGGTGTATTTTCAAATATAATTTTTGATATTCTATAAAACGCAAAGAATTTTATGAATTTAAATAAAAATAATATTTTAAAATACTTTTTTAAAGACAGAAAAAAATTTTTTTAATTTTAACCTTAAATCCCACCGCGAACCCTTTTTCCCAGGGGTGGTTTGGACTATATCCGCCCTTACAGTACGACCCCGGGGCTGCTATCCTACAAATTTTCCCAAAAGTTTTCGTAAATAAAACCCCGGCGGTAGTGGGGTTTCCTGTTTTGGAAAATTTTTTTTGGCCCCCCCTCAATATACCGCATATAAATGCCGATATAAAAACAGCGGCTTGGGATGAACCCTTATTTCTAATTAGCGGTTAAGGGGTTAAAAAGAAATGAAAGAATTTTTTTTAAAAATAGCATATATATAATCTAAAAAAAATATTTTTTTGATGGGATTTTTTCCTCTCGGTTGCTGGAATCTGGGAGTGATTTCGGAAAAAGGGGGGTCGTGTAACGGATGTGCGTAAGCGCGCGCTACTTTGGTTTTACCCAAAATGCGTGGTTGTGTCTTTTCGCTACCCTCGAGCGCTTAACTCTAAATCCCTTATCAAAATGGGGGGCAAAATGGGCGAATGCGTTGAAAATGGACAAACAGGTTTCGGTGGTCGTATACATTTTTCGAATCAAACGGTTAAAAAATTAAAGATTTCCTGCATTTTGTACTTTTCCCATATAACGAAGGTGGTTCTGCTCTTTTAAAAAATTATCACTCGCTTCCCTGATTTTGAGTGGTGATTTTAACTTTAACTTCAGTTTGCCAAAAGCTGAGCCACTCATAGCTTTTATGAAAGATGAACTCAAGCTCGAAATGAACACAAATCAAAATGTTTCGACTGCTAACAGTGGTACTGTTATGGACGCTGTTTTTCAACGGTTTTAAATACTTTGAAATCACAAGTATATGTGTCATATTTTAGTCATCATAAGTCTATTGTCTCCGCTCTTCCCCAAATTGAGCAAGAATAATTAGTTTTGATAAAATATTGCACATTACTCCTTTTGTTAATTAAATACAATTTTAATTAAAGATATAATTATTCGATAGAAAAGTATTTCCAATCATACCCGATTCATAATTTTTTCAGGAAAAAAGTTAATATTGCGTACTTAGCACGATAACATGTCAGATGTTACACATCATATGCGACTACTGTAAGACTCGTTTCTTTTTTTTATATATAAAAATTTACTTTAAACCATCTTAGTTAATATTTAACGTAAAAGATTTCAGAGCTAGCAGTTGCTTACTAATTTCAAATGATAAATTAGCGGGAAAATTTAAAATGAATGAATTTATGAAATGAATTTATCGGTAATAGAATGAAAAATTCCTTTTTAAAAATTAGATTAGTAGAATGCAAAGAAAAAGGATTTTTCAGCTCCCCACGTGCATTTTTCATTTACTTTTAAATTTGCAACTCATTTTGTGATACCTCCCGGTCTGGGGGTACCATCTCTTCATCTACACGATCTAGATTTGGGGGAGGAAATGATTGATCACCCAAAAGTAGCCATAATAAATCCAATTTATTATTGTCTAAATATATTGATCAACACAAGTATTATTATAGGAAGGAGATCAGGAGTGATATAACATATTCCTCAATTCTAAGTAAATAGCGCCTGGAATCCTAACCACTTATATTTAAGCAAAGTTATCCTATGAATCTTTATCTTCCTTAATATCTTTAATTCACTAAAGCCCGTTCTATAATTACGCTTCTAAGTTTAATGTCTTACCAACTGCACACGGTGTTCAGCATCTCAGCTTTCTTCCTCCTTCTTCGCGATTACAAAACATTCCCTATATATCTACTAACTAATCTGCATATCACGATTTCTTGAGAGGATTGGCTATGAATTAACTCAATGCTGGCCCTAAAGATTCCCCAAGAGGATTAATAGGAAATACGCAATAAAGCCCGTCACAATTTTGTTAATTATAATAATTTGTTATGGAAAATAATTATAACTCTTAAATAAAATAAAGGCATTGGGCAAAAAAAATTCTGCTGAATGTGATTGATTTAATTTGAAATATATATTTATATGAATGGGACAAATTTCTTAAAAACTTCATGAATTTTTGAACCAATCAAAATGTAATTTTCAACAAAACTATTATGTCGATAAAGTTAAACTGTGTCGTTTTTAACTTTTTCTTTTGTACGTAAAAAGTGAACATAGTAAAGCAATGTTTTGTTCGGTTTTTCAATGACAGGGTGTGAATGTTATATATAATATAATATTCAAAATAGTAAATTTTGCTTAGTGGAAAATATATCAATTTATCTACAAGAAACAACACGCTAGAAAAATATGAACATAATGGTATGCTGAATAACTCCTTCTGTTATAATATCACACCCTGACACTTTCATTATTAAATTTATTATAAAATTCTGATATTGTGTCCGTCAGCAAATCATTATATAAAACTTGTAACTACTACAGAAGTTCTGAAATAAAATTTAAATAACAACTGTATTTATAGAAAAGAAGTTTTTACTGAAATTATATAAATCTTCCAAAGGAAATTGTTGAATAATTTTGGTCAAAGATAAGAATTACTTTGCTTGTAGAAAAATATATGCCATTTTTAAAGCAAAAAACATTTAATATTTTCTCAAAAACATATATTTCTTTCTTTTTCAAATAGCTTTGGGCTTGTGATATGTTTATATCATATCGTTCGATTTTAATTTGTAATAAATAATTTCCATTGGTTCTGGAATAAGATAAGCAAATTTTTTCTCTTTATAAATATTCATTTTTTGAACGGTAAATAGGCAAGCGTGTTTATAAATTGATTCTTCTTAGTAAACTTATTTTAATAATTGCTAATTACGTTATTAAGGCTAACTAATATAAATAATGTAAAAAGTTTTTTTTATGTACCCAATATATAAGTAATTGCATATTTAGTTGAAACAGTACTTAAAAATTATTTCTAGAGACTAACTTTCATAATTGTACAAAAAAAAATATTTATTTCTTTTGTGATAAGGAAAATATAAATTCAATTCTTAAATTAATAAAACAATATTTCAAACTCATTATTTTCTTAAGCAAGACAAGATTGAGTGTTTAAATTCTGTAAAGTAACATTGAGGTGAAATTTTGGCTATAATTAGGAATGAGAATTTATATTTCTTTACCTGAATTGTTCTAGCATATTACGATTTCTGTCTAAATAAAGAACTGCTCTTTAACCTGTTGTTTAACTCATTGTTCTTTAAATTTCTTGAAAATCTCAAATGTATTTAAGGGGGACACTTCACGCAGCATTTTCCCTATAACCGTAATGTTAAAAATAATTTTTAAGGAACAAGTTTAAGGAACATTTTTTTAAAAAAAATTGGCAGGTTGTACAGTAATGAATTTTTGTGTGTGTGTGTATTCATTGCATTTTTTTTATTATTTTAATCAGGGCATTTTTTTCAAAATTTTTCTTAGTTTTTTTTTTAAAAAAATTCATATGTGGATTAACACGTCAAAATTTTTAAAATACATACGATTACAATTTTTCAAAGTAGCACCCTTCCGCATCTATGCACTAATAACAATGAATTTTCCAGTTTGCGCACTCCTCCAGAAACGCCTGGACCGGAAAGCTGTTTAGTGCACGCAACACGGCCTATTAAACCGCCTCTACCGTTCCTCGATGCTTCCCCTTGAGCGTCAATTTTATTCTTGGGAACAGAAAGAAGTCTGTCGGTGCCAATTCAGGGCTGTAGAGCGGGTACGAGGCATACCTTCTGACAACACTCGAGGCACAAACTTCGCGCACACTTTCCTCATGGCTAAGGTTCCTGTAACGATTTCAAACACTTGGGTTTGCTCCGTTCATCAACAATTATTCTGATACTCATCCTATGATCACTGTACAGTAAACTTTTCATTCGTGACACGTTTTGGGTGGTCTTGATAGTCGAAAGACATCTGGAGCGGTCGTCATCCTCCACTATTTTTTACCTTCTGGGAACAGCTTGTGCCACTAAACAATACCAGATCTACGCATGGCAGCATCACCGTAGGCTTCTTTAATTATGTCATGAGTCTCTATGCCCGATTTACCAATCTTTACACTAAATTTTATGGCGTATTGCTGTTTCAGAAAACTTTCCTTGGTTTTCTGTGACGAGGCGTTTAGACACGGATTCACAGTACAAGCGACCTGCTCTCTTCAACTGCTGATTTTTCCCAGCATTCCTAATATCCCCGTCCACCGATCGTGCGTGTGATCACCCATGAGAAAATTATTCCTACTACTTTCAGAACAGCTCCTGTATGCTCAATGAACATGTGTTATATGACATTTTTTGAGGATATCTATATGTAGTACAATATGATTAAGACTCTACATAAATAAAACGTCATCAGAAATTGAACATTCCCCAGAAATTACGATCCTAATGTTATTTTGTGGAATTCCTTAAATTTAATGCATAAAAGGACATGTTCAATAATTTTAACTTTGCTACTTTAAGATTTAATGATACTAAAAACATTTTATTTGTTTGATATTGAAAATAAAAAAAACAACTTGTTTCTTTATATTAGAAAGAATATATATGTAAATACCTAGTTTAAAGTACTGAATGTAATTGCAAAAATAGTCATTAACATGAACAGTAAAAATGCAAGAATATATCTATAAATATAATAACTTAAAAATTGTTGTTTATAAACAGTTCTTCAGTAATGCTTTGGTGTCAATCTCTCACGAAACAATTTGTATTTTATCATAATAAAACGTTTATTACTTTTTCTATGATAAAATTTCTTACTGCTTGAAAGAAAATATTTTAAATAAAAGGGGAAAAGAGAGACATACAATATACCTAAAAAAATTAATTTTAATCTAATTTAAAAATTATTTATAATAAAGATAAAAACATTTAATTAATGAATAGATTCTGAATGTGATCTACAATTTAAATACGCAATTTATTTCCTTAATGATTTGTCTTCAAGATAAAAAAAACTATAAAGCTGTATTTACTAAGAATACAATATATTTTAAGTTCTTACTCTCTAAAGATGAACAAGGAATGGTATGAATCTATTGATAACGTAATTTTATCCAATTCTATATTGCGTGGAAATATATTTTCAATAAATATTTGGTAACTCAAAACCTGTGCCTCATTAAGGTTTACTTCCTATTGTAATTGAAGTCAAATGAATATTTCTGAATATATTAGAATTATTGGATGTAGAATAAGTAATCATGCATTGCGTACATTGTAAAATGTTCCATTATTTAAATTTCTAATTAATGCAATTTGACTTTACTAGTCCAAATAATGCACAATACAACTTTTAATGGATGCAAATAGAATAATAAAATTTTCTATGGAGTGAAATGAGAAATCGGCGTCAAGTAATACCTTAAATTATATCGATTTTAATGTTTGTGGTAGACAAGAACAATACTGTAATACAACCAACGTAGAATTTTACTTTATGAAAAATTTATTACTTTAAAATAATTTACAAATTAATTAATTAATTCCATTAATCATTTAAATTTTTAATAAACGAAACATTGATTACTATTATTAAAATTTTACAATCAAGTTAAAGATTTAATTTTAAAGAAAGCATAATTTTAGGAGGATTTTTTTTATTTCTAGAAGTCTTAGAATGTTATTTTTAAGAGCTTCTTGATTCAATTACTTGGATTCTTTTAAAAAGTTTCTACCTGAATGCAAGCAAGATTTTGTTTTTAAGCAATCAATTTACAAGTTACTTATATTTATAAGTCATTTTATAGTTTTTCTCACAAAAAAAGTTTTATATTTATCCATTTACAACATGACATACTTTTTTTAATAATAAATGGAGTTAACGTGCGTTTCACTAAGCCAAATGGAGCGACCTGCTTATAATCCCATTAGAAAGATTTTGTACATCAAACAGGTATGCCAAGAAAATCGGCAGGAATACACGATCAAAATACCTCACAACTATTTTCTATCACAACTCAAATTTCTTTATACTTTGTTTTTTAACAATGTAATCACTTACTTTGCTTATGTTTTTTTCTTTCGAGAAAATAACAAACAATTAAATCAAAATGCTTTAGTTGCCCTGCAGTCTAACATCGTTATTGCCAATGGTCGATTTTCTCCTTTACACTTTTGGATCTTCAAACATCGGAGAGCCATTGAACCTCCGTCAAGATTAATATAGAAGCCAATAAGAGCCTCTAGGTACAATTATGTATCCCAGAAATCATTAACGACAATACTTCCAATCAACTGAAAAAACTTAACCACCCAAAAGAAGGTATTACAGGCTATATTACAGAGATCAAGATGTTAGTTCAAGACGTAATGAACATGTTGCTTCATCTCCTGAAAAAGGGGTTGAAGTTTGAAAAATACATTTTCGTCAAAGGAAGCTATTACCTCAATGCATCTCAAGTTGACTTCAAGGACATCGATGACACATAAGGACTTGATAATCTTTAGATCAGCAAATCCACCCCATTTTAAGATCTCGAAATTATTTTAATGCTTCGAAATCTAGTAGCAAAACTTTTGCTTAGACTTAACCAAAAATATTCTTACCCGAGATTTCCTTATTTATTTATGGGGATCGTAGGATGACTCTTGGTTAACTATAAAGCACAGTTCATTGTTTTAATTACGAAAAATGTTTAAGCGTTAAATGAGTCTCTAAACTTGTTTTAATTATATACATCAGTTTGAGACGAAACTAAACATTTGAAGGTGTCGATGATATGTTCAGCTCTTTATTATAATATGCACAATTAGATTTTTACACGTATTCGGCTTATAATTATGAAAAATTTCAGAACTTTACAAATGTGATACAGCGTTTTATTGAGCGTATCAAAAGAAATTTAAGCATTATCGTTATCAAAACAAATTATAAAAAAAAATAGTTTATCATATGTTATCAAACCACCGTAATTCCTCAAGACCAAATAATAAGACAATTTGAATTTAACTTTAAAAAAAATGAAATTACTGAATTTGTAAAGCGAAATTCATTCTATGAAAAACACAATTTAGTTTGGAAATCCACTAACTGAATTTCCTTAACTGAAGTTTAGTTATTAATTCCTTTTTTTCCAGATCTCGCGATTAAAAGGCTTTGTTCTAAGACCAAAGTGAAAACATCTGATAAATACCAAAGTAAAAAATAAAAAGGGCTAAAGAGAAAAGGGAGCGTTGACAACTTCGTGACAACAGCTGAATGTTGGTAATTATTTTCTAAAAAATGGAATAAAGAAGAACTGGAGCACAAATCAAAAATAATTTATGCTTGATTTGTTCAAAATCCGAACATAAAAAAAGTCTGTTTACTCTTAATTCTATTGCTGAAGTTGTGGTATGAAAAATCCTTGATTAATTCATTTCAAAGAATCTAAATGACCTTGAACTGTGAGTGGTGAGGAGTGAAAACAATTATGTCTACTTTTTCCCAAAGGGAAGAGGATGTAAAAGGAAACACTTCCATAAGTGTTTCCGATCTAAAGAGGAAACCGTTATTCTTGTGTACTTTTATATTTTTATTACTGAAAGAGATTTCGTAAATAAATAAAAAAATTATCTCAGCCCACGCCCTACCACTTATCACAAGCATGAATATCGATAAATATTGCCAGTGTAGAAGATAAGCAACTAAAAAAAAGAATGGAGGAATATTTTAAAAACACTGGATTAAATTGTTCCTAACACATTCTTCGATACAAAAGGCATATTTTTATGTCAATTACAGATATAACTTTCAAGTAGAATATTCAGCTCTTTTTGGTGAAAAATATTGCAGATTTTATATCACCTGGATTAGAAATTTCTTTTATTTTCTCGTTTCGGATTTCTTTAAGTTGGCTATAATTACCTTTTACATGCTTTGGTATATCAATGCTCTGATTTCATGCCAATACGTTTTCAAAATTTTAACAATGATTTAAAATACATTTTAGTTAATGATTTTTTAAGAGAAGCTGTGTTTGAAAATAATTTTCAATTCAATAACTGAATTTTTTTTCCTACCAAAAAACATTGCTATGCGATTTATAAAGAATAATACAGGGAAAAATATTAATAACTTTTTCCTGTTTGTGATCACTTGGAATTAGAGATGATCCTAAACTTTTCAAGGAAAATCAAGACATGAATATTTTAAATCGATGCGTTTAAAATTGTCATTACGTTTTGATTCCTATGGAAGAGGGATAACAAATGAACAGGATTTCCCAGTTGCTAAGAAATATTCTACAGTACATTAAATTAATTACGACGCAATTCTGAAAAGAAGTCTTAATATGTGAGAAGATAAATATTCAGGCTTACCTCTTTTAAGACATTCCACAGAAGGTTGAGAATTTTGAACCCATTTATGCCTAGTGTGTTCCCTTTTTGGTACAGCAGTCGAGTGAAAGTTTTTTGTAGTTTAGAAGTTTAAAATTGCGTTTGTGGTTGGATTTGTGACTTTAACCTGCTTCGTAGGGGCATAACGATTTCTTTTAAAACATTCAGTAATTTCGTTTTTTATTTTAAAGTTAAACTCAAATTGTCTTTTTATTTGATTTTGAAGAATTACGGTGGTTTGATAACTTATAATAAACTATTTTTTTATAATATATTTTGATAACGATAATGCTGAAATTTACAATTACGAATAAGGAAGACACTTTGCTTCTTGTAAAAAAAATAATGTCGCATCTTTCTAATTTACTTAAGAAAGACAATATTGTACTTGTGATTCACAAAAAAAATATATGAGAGAGAGTTAACAAGAGTTGTTTTAAGGTAGTATATTTCTTAACAATATAGCTCTGATTGTTGTAAATTAAATATAAAATGAACAGATGGCGCTTCAAGTCATCTGAGAGTTATATTTTTTTAACCTGTAGAATCAGATATGTTATGTTCTTTGTGTTGTCTGTCTAAATGTGTACATGTGTACATGTCTTCTAAGGAAATAAACCAAAACGGGTAAAAGATGGACTAAATTATTGGAATAACATAAAAATATAATGTATATAATCGTCTAACTGACCAATGGAATTAAATATACGGGAAATATGACACAAATAATTGTGTTATTATACTATAATAATGTGGTATTAGACACTTTTCTTATGTTATTCTAAACGTTTTTTATTTATTGCATGTAATGTGTACAATATGTACTTATAATTTGCATTGGTTTGACTTATATTTCAAAGTACATAGGTTTGCTTCAATTTTATAATTAATTTTTCTGTTAATATTTGTGTCAAGAGTAGGAATAAATTCTACATCGTACTTTTGTTCTCCATGCGAGGTCAGATAGTATTTGCGCATTTCGAATCACCTCGGGCGATTGAAGCAGTTCTTTAATTTTTAATATCATTAAAACCTTATGCTCTTTAATATCAATTCGTATCGTATAATAGAATTCTTAAAAAGATCAGAGATGAAAGTAATGTATTTTCAAATTTAAAACATGAAACCCACTTAATCATCCTTAATTGAGAGTAATGAATGAATAGAATCAACCGCATAGTGATATCTAGTAAGAGTCCTTTGTTCTTATTAGAAGTCTTGTAAAAATAATTTAACGCTCAAAATGGGAAAAATTAATTGCATTTCCTTTCGATAGAAATCTTTTCAACGATTCGAAAATTCTATTCTAAGAACAACATTTTAAATTAACGATTTTCCATTTTCAGAATACTCATTCAAAAGACTCATATTCGGTCCAAATCACGATGTTCTTAAATGTATCATATTGCTCAGACTCCCCTACTTGAGTTTTAGTTACGGTGAAATTCACCGTGTTCATCAATTAATCAGTACCAGCCATCATATATTTTTCCGCACATCAATTCGTTTCGACTTATTTACTTAACTAATAAATAATCAGACATAAATGGCAGTACTTCGCTGCATATTGAAGGAAAGAGAGAGGGTCTTTATTATTTCCAGAACGATCGTTCATAATTTGTAGCCTGCAGCGAACACAACATCCGAAGTTTCTCGGCAATTTTATCAATTAATTTTCATTCTTTGGAATAAAGAAAAGTTCGGTTACTGCTCACGCAAAGTTCACGTTAATAATAAATAATGTAAAGGTGAGCGAATGTGCTGCTTAATACAGTGAAAGAATCGGTATTAAATCTCCAACTTAACTTGCGGAAAGAAATTCTTTTGTTTGGGAGTAAAAGGAATTATATTTTCTGTGGTTAAAAGGGTAGTATTGAAATTTATTGTCGGATGAGGGAGGATGGAAACAAGTGCAAATTAGTGAGGAGTGAAAATGTTCAACGATACTTGCTTTTTCGAAATAAAAGGATTTGTCTTTGGAAATGGGATATATGTGTAAAAGCAATTCTATTGGGATTTAAATAAACATATCTTATAGATATATTTCATTCTAATTATTGAAAATAAATTAGATTTATACATATAATGCATTTTATGTATCTACATGTTATGCATATTACATTGTTTCTACGAAACTCAAATGTGTGTTTTGTGTATCAAATCTTCTAAAATATCTTTAATAATATCTTTGCTTAATAAAAACAAATGTCAGTTTCTTGGAAATAATTTAATTGAATAACAAAGCTATTTGTCAATTAAATTAAATTATGAACTACATAAAAGTATACAGTAACTCATTCAAAGTAATAAAAAATTATATTACAAATATTTCATTTTAGAAAGAACCTGATCTGGAAAATTAATGGAAACACGGAATTAATGTATTTCTATAAGACTAAAATATGTCCGTATTAGTTATTTTGTAAATAATAAAAGATAAATTATTCTGTACAATAAAATAGTTGCGTTGTACATTTTCTTTATTTTAAATTTTTAAAATTATATATTACAATTCATGCAAAATGTACTGTCTAAGTTCAGAGTATAGTAAAAGTTTTTTGAAGCACAATCAATTAAAGTAAAACAATGAAAAGAACCTCACAATTATTTGGTATAAGAATGCCACTTTAAAATTTTTTAGCTTTTTTTTTTTTGAATTAATAGATGATTATATGTATATGAATAAATCTGATTTTGTAAAATATTTTTTTATAACATTTTTCCTCCTGAAAAATATGACGAACCTGTGAATATAGATAAATAAACAATATTTTTCTAATTTACAATTTTTTTTTCATATATTTGTTTATTTAGCAATGTGTCAAAATACTTATCACTCCAAAATATATATATAAATAATTTTCGACAATAATATGCGACTTGGAAATGCACATCATAATTTAAAAATGCAGTGTTAGAAATTTGAATATTTATATCAACATAAACATTGTTAGAAGTATTATTATTATTATTATATTAGAGTATCTGAAATTTTTGCTTCATCCTTTAAAAATAATTGTCACCAACATTACTTTTGACAACGGGATTATTTGTTTGAGGTGAAAAAGAATTTTTGACAACATCATCTCATTTTTTTTGTTTTATAAAAAGTGAAAAATATACATTATTAAAATGACTGCTCAGATTGGTCTGGTACATTTTCTTCTAAAAGAAACTCGTATTTTTTCTTGCATGTCAATTGTATTTCGTTTCCTATCACACGCATTGTTAAAAACAACAAAAAATCTACTGGAAACAATTCCACTCACTAAAAGAAACAATTTATTCTTCTGTCACAACATCGAAAGACAACATTTTATTCACGTACATTTTCGCTCAAAAACTCTTCATTCCAGTCCAGTTCTACCCTTGCGACTTCATGTTAGTCCTCTACACATCGTATAAACAAGGACACCTTAATCAGCTTTGACGGCTTATAAAGATTTCTCTGAATGCACTGATTGAAACTGACTGCAGATCGAAATCACTCAGAGCTTACATTTCCCTGAGTAAGCGTATGTACTTACGGGCTTATGGACGTGAAAGCTGAAATCTCACCATCTCGTTAGTACACCCGGTGGCTAATTAAAGAGGAGAATCATGAAAGCCTGTTGAGATTGTCTAGTAGGCTGGTTTGAAGTTGGACAAGCATATTCTATGCACTTCCTTGTTGAACACAGATTATATGTTTACTATTTTGAAGGCCTTTGACTCGGTTAGAATATATTTAGAAAGAACGGATAGTGAATATGCATATCAATGCATATTTATGTAAAATTCTATATAGAAAGCATATTTTTAATGTATGCGAAATAAATGTATGTATGTATCAATATATTTTTAAACGCGTTTAAATGAATGTTTTTTGATATTTAGTGTCACTTAAATTAGAGCATATATATATATATAAAATTTTGAAGATGTCATATTTTCAAAACAGTTTCATTTTATTGAAAACTTCTTAATAAGAATTATATTTCACCTATTTACTGCTAAAACTACTGTACAGATCTTGAAATATAATTTTAAAATATATAATTTAGAAGGGGATTTGTTGATATTTTGATATGACAGAGAAGAGACAGAGACAGTAGAAAAATTTTGCAACAAAAGCAAAAACAAAAGTACGAGTTTTATTTCAGTTGATAGTAACTCAAAAAACGATGATAATTGTTTCAAAATTCTTAGATCAGGCTCTGTAAAAAGGTTTGAACTATATGTTGTAAAACTTATATTACTATACAAACATTTTCTGTAAGAAGGGAACGTTTTGAAAATGACCGCAATCTTCATTTTTATCTGTCAAAAAATTGCATTTAAATAATTTTTTTAGTGTAATACTATCTTAAAACAATTTTATATGTATATTCTACTTCAACTGACAGTAAATATATAAAAAAGTAATCATTAAAATATTTTTTCAAAAATAACGGCTCTTAAGGTAGTCATCATTCTAAAATAAAGTCAAAATCACACACATAATGTTTGCCGTGTAGTTTCTTCTATCATTTTATTTTTGAAAATTACGAATATAATTTTTCAAGATCTATGAATATAACTGTTCAATAGCTACAAAACAAAACGTTGGCTGATTGTAGATCGAAATCTCTCAGTGAGTGAGAGAATATGAACATCTCCTTATTCAGTTACATGAAGAGCTTTTTGGTGACGAACCTCGTAATATTCAGCCATTGTCAAGTGACTAGGACACCTAAGCTGGGACTTCTCTCACTTTCAACTTTTACCTCACACCATGGGGAGAACGTTTGAGCTCCAACGGACTTAGCCTGCGCCAGTACCTCTATACGATGGGTCTTCAGTGGCACTAGGCTCGAAATGACACACTGGCCACGAGACTACGACCTTGACCAAGACACTACCATGGTCTTTGAAATCACTCAGAGCATCAACTTTATTGAATCATTATTTATTTATTCTAATATTCTTGTTTAAAATTATTTGGTATTTCTATTTTAGACAATCACTAACTTATTTTAGATCAAAATATTTTTATTGAAAAAATTAAAAATTTTAAATTATTGTATTATTTTAATTAAATTTTATTTAATTTTAAGCATATCTTCAGTAAGAAAGAAATTGTAATACAGTTTTAACGATTTGCTTTAAGAAACGTGCAATTCTTCACCACCCACAAATTCTTTTTTTAAAAAAATATCCCCTCTTTGTTGTTTCCGTTTACATTTATTTCTTATCTTTTTTTATCGGTATTTAGAAGTGTTTAAGATTTAGTACAGCACATAAAGAAAACATCTAAATATTAAATAGTATCAACATTTTCTTTTCTTTTTGCGTTTTCAATTTATACCATAAATGTTCATAAGTATTTTCAGTGAACATGTTTTTTATTCATTGTTCATTGATGCAACACTGTTTATACTCAATTACCTGATAATTAAAGTTAGGAAAAATTCATAATTTTTTTGAGCATTAGTAAAAGATCAAGAGCTTCCTTTTTGGTAGGTAAATATTTTGTATATAGTTTTGGTGGTATTACTTATGTTTTTTCCTGAATGTGAAACATACGGTGATCCTAATGTAATATTTTCTAAATGTATCTTTTCAAACAGCTACTCATTTTCGCCTTTAGAATTTGTAACTGTATCAAAGAAAGCGATTTGTTTAGCTACTTCAAAAAATTTATATTTTTAAATTGTATTTTTGATCTCTCATTATTTTTAAATTCTCTGTAACAGCTCCATTGTAAATGCAAAGATTTTTTCTTTCGTATGCGAAAGTTTTAACTAAGTATCAAAGGGACGCTGTAAACATTTTAAAAAAATGACAAAATGGTTTTCATGCTATTTTTGCTTGTATCCTATGATTAAAAACAAACCTTGAGCTTAAAACAAACAGTTTTTGAGTTTAAAAAAGCACAAAAAGCTAACCATTTAATTTTTAAAAGAAATTTTTACAAATTAATGGAGTGATTTTAAAATACTACTTCTGCGATTATATTGACGCTGTCTAAATCAAACACATGAAATCAGATTTACAAGTGCCTCAAAATAGGACTAAGAAGAATATATATAAGATTTTGTGTGTGTGATAATATATATCTAAAATTAACATTTATATACATATATAAAAGATTGTTGAAACTTCCTTGAAAAATGTATAAATTTTAGATTCAATTGTTTTATTAAAAATATTTGATTAAAAAAAGCATACAAACTTTTATTACATGCAATAACAGCTAAAGCTCGGGAAAATAACAAGACAAAAAGACCCATAGCATTTGAAATAATGATAATGATTGAAATAATTATTTTTTCTGCGATAATTTACTTAAAAATTTTATTGGATATAGGAATGTAAATAAAAACAAGCATACAAGTTTTCTTGACTGCTGGAAATTTTCAATTAAGAGCTCGCTCACTTTATGAGATAATACTGGGGTAATATTCTTCATATAGTAAAATATATGAAGAATAATTCAAACTAAAAACAATTTATTTGATTTTCGGAATATTTTTGTCATCTAAATTATACAGTGTCCTCTCCATTGTATAGTTTACTATGTTTTGTTTTTTTACATAGCGTTTCTTATATTTTAAGGTATTTTCAATATCTTCATAACAGTTCCTATACAGGAAAATTGAATCTTTATAATTTCTTAATAAATTTCTGACACTTTTTATGCTTGGCACAGTAATTTGTTCAATTGTTTTGCTATATTGTGACACACAAAAAAACTGCTTCATTTGTCATTATAAACTAATTCATACATGTATTAGTTATTGAGAAGCAATAAGATAGACTTGAAGTATTAAGGTATCCGACTACGTTCGGAACCATGATTTTAAAAGGCCCATAAATGGATACTTTTCGTGATATTTAGTGTCACTTAGATTAGAATACATGTATAAAATTGTTTTAAGGACATTTTGACAAAAAAATTTATTTAAGTACAATATTTCGGCAAAAAATTAACTTAGAATAACCGTTTTTCAAAATGTTCTCTTTTTGTGAAAAATGCTTCTATTATAATAATATTTTGCCTGTATATAGCTCAGACTACTGTACAGAGGCTCAACTATGACTTTTGAAAACTTCACTTTATTTTCAGTGTTACAACCATTTGAAATAATTATCGTCGTTTTTTTCTTAAAATTTCTGCCCGCTGTTGGTCGTAAAACATTTATAAACCCACTTCTAACTTATATATTTCAAAAATTCAAGTTGATCCTCTGTACAGTAGTCAGAGTCGTATACAGGCAAAATATTATTATAATAGAAGCATTTTTCACAAAAGGGAAATATTTTGAAAATGGGTCATTCTAGGTTCCTTTTTTGTCAAAATATTGCACTTAAATCATTTTTATTGCAATACTATTCTTAAACCAATTTTATATACATTTTCTAATCTAAGTGGCACTAAATATCATAAATATTATCCATTTATACGTTTTTGAAAAATTTCGGTTCCGAACGTAGTCGGATACTTTAAATGTAATAGTCAAGTTGCGAATTCAAAACGAAAACTTTAGATGAAATTTTTGATTGTATTCTAAATTATAAATATCTCTGTATAAATATACACATAGAAAAAGGCCGTTATTGATTGTTATTATAAATCTTATAAGCACAAATTTAAATTCAGCTTAAAGCTATCTTTGCAACAATTCACTAAAATAAATTGAATTTCGAAGATACGAAAAAGGCAGCGGAATTCAAAATTAAAATCGATTTGCCGGAACTTTTCCTAAAGACTTATATATTTGAAATAATCGATTCCTAGAAAAGGAATTATTTGATATCTGAAAAAAAAAGATCCGAAGACAAAAATAGATATATTTTCTTGAACAACTAATTTTTCTGCACTTTCATTTCCTCCCAGAGCGGATTATGTTGTTACTAAATTATTTTTCTTTCCAATCCTCTTGGAGCAGAATAATTGAAGCGCCTGTAGCTACGCATTAGTGCATTTTTTAGCTTTCACCACGCTTTCCTTTTTAAATTTCCACCAAGTGCGTAAAAATTGGCTCAAAGTTGTTATTCGCACCCTGCACGAATTAATTAAAATCCCTGTGCAGTAGTAATTTTTGGCTACAACAGCTTAGGGAATAAAAAAGGGAAAAATATGCTTTCTTTGCAATGCGGCAATTATAGACGCTCAAGGCTTGAGATTCTCAATTAAAAATTCCAACGTAGTGTTTACAAAAATATTTGGAGGCTCATTTTTTCCTCATTTTCAGAATTAATGTACTTCTTTGAAGTTTCATTTTTCACTTTGAAATTTCTAATACTGTGAGAATAGATTATGGAATTTTGCAAATGCGCTTTACTGTTCGATAATATGTGTTAGAAATATCTCAAGTTATTTAGTTTTGGTTTAGCTAATTGAAAATGAAAGACGTTGAAGAAATTTTATAGGTAAATATTTTACTTCAAACTATTCACACAGAGTGCTATATAATTTGATATGTATTTCTTGTTTTAAGCCAAACGTTGCAATTTAGGAGCGTGAAAATCTAAAAATAAATAAAGAAATGTGTGTTTTTAAACAGAAAAATCTGACTAATTTTTTTTTAAGAAAAAATTATTCAAAGCTCTTTTAATTAGAGACTTTCATTGTACTTCAGTTCGTATGTGTCAAAGAATGCAAACATTCAAAAGAAGTAATTACTCTTAAGTAATAAGAAAAAAAAATCTGCTTTTGTATAATTTGCAAAAGAGAGAGAATCTTCGCATTAAAGGGTTTCTAATATTCAGAGCTCTTGTTTAGCATTTTCACAATGCGCAACTAATCATTATTTAAAGTAAAAAGAATAGTTGGAACTTTCTTTGAATTTAAGACAAAATATAAATTAAATTCATTAATGATGCTTCTTTATTCAACTTATTGGAATAAAATCAGCTAAGAGTTGTAAATAGCTCAAAAGAATGAAAATGAATGTAAAAAGGGATAGTAGAATCTTTTAAATTGAATAAATAAATTGCAAAATAAAATAAATTTTACATAATTTAATACAATAACACTAAGGACAATATTATGAAATAAATTTAAACTATCACCAAACATATTGCATTAATTTCTTACAATCAAATAACCAAGTTTATAAGCAAACATAGAGAAATATTTTCAAAAAAAACTGCTACTATTAATTTATCATGCATAAATTAAAAGATTCTACATGTAATTTTTAAACTTGATGCATTTATATGATTTTTCATTTATTTAAATGCCTTTGAAATCATTACCTTTAATATCCATGCACCCAAAGCGCAACAAAATATCAGAAGTCAAATCTGAAATTCGTTTATGTAATCATCCTATAACACTTTAATACGCACAGATTTAATATTCTCTTCTTTCTCCCTCTTTTTTTGGCCATAACCGATTGCAAATTAAATCCATCTACTCACAAGATATTCTTCTTTCGTCACATTTCGGAAACTGTGATAAGGAACACGAGAACTTATAATAGAACGATGATACGAATAACACTATTAATTTTTTCCCCATGAAAGATACACTGCTTTAGTAAAGTACATTTTCCAATCTCCGCTGTACGAGGATATGTATTTCTAGGTACATTAAAACTGCGTAATTAAACGACATATATAGCTCTTCTCTTGGGTATCAGTGGTTCGATTACTGCAAGTTAATTTCTTGCTGGGCTGCATTTTACGATCTTTTTTTACGATCTACTGAAATGGGGGAATGATCGGGTTGTTATTAAACTTTTCACGTTCATGGTATTGCGAATTTCTCCTGAGAGGCGTTTACAATGTGTCATTAAAAATTAAATATGAAAAAAAAGCATATCTCTTTTATGGGGAATAAAAGAGTAACTTATAATTTGTTTTTCTAAAATGTAAAATTTGATTACGCTTTAAGTGTATTTTTTTTAAAAAAAATTCTTATTCAATACATTTTTTAAGTAGTACTTCCTTTGTTCGTACCAATGTTTAAAGTAGTTTAAGATAATACAGGAATGAAATAATTTGTATTTGTTGTGATCTTTTTATACCGCTATAACCTTTAATCCATACTATTTAATTACTGATTTTACTGAGGTTATTTCATCATATTATTGATTCACTCAATATTTAAAAAATTGCATGAATAGATCTTTTTGTTGCATACGTTATCAAAATTTTAACATTTCGTTTAACAAAAAAAAAGTGATACGCCATAATAACACACATTTATAATTCATAATTATTGGTATTTATATAAATGAATTATAAGTACTTTGTGCTTCTACCATGGATGTTTATTGAAGATGCACGTCTTTTAATTTTGAAAAATAAATTGTAATAAATAAATATAATGATTGCTAAATTATTTTTCCAATGTACAAACTTTTTTATATTATGACAAAAATTAAAATTTGAGAACTTATGTATTGGATTTTTTGGTTAATTAGCATAAAGTTAACATGTTTAAAATCTTATATAGTATGTTTTAGTGCACATTTATAAAATCTTTTGATAATACTGCATTTCAACTTTTACAATATTATATCCACCCTATGAAGTTATAATTAGATGCATTTCTGGAATTCAATTCTTTGCAATTCCATACTATCTTTTCAAACCAATTTTATTCTGCCTGATGAAAAGCTTTAAAAATACTTTTTTCTCGCTTAACTGACGATTTAAACTGACGCAGCATCAACTAATGAAATTTAAATGTATTTTATATTTATATAGGCTTATTCGAAGGACATGAAGTTACAATTTACCAATAACATTCATTCCTAAATCAAATGGTATGTTGATGAAATAACTTGGGAGAAGTCTTTTGAAGACGTGCGTCTGCATGTAATGAGTTTAAATTTATTAGTAAAATTACCTGATATAAATCGTTTAAATTATGGCTTACGAATTGAATGTGGAAAATAACTTGTGCACTATGTTTATCGGATAGTTTTTTTAACATTTGAAATAAAAGAAAAAATTCACTTTCTGCTCCTTTAATATTTATTGTAGATATAATCTTCATCTTGCATGCATTTTTTTCTGCATGATCGTGATATGTGGAAATTCCTTTAAATAGGTTTGCATTTTAAAACGAGGAAACTAGACTAGTGATTGATAAATGCCTACATAATTTTGAATATTTTTTTCAAATAGTTATTTAGGTAGAGGAAATTATGATAATTAGATATGGTTACATTCTAGAGGATATGGTGAATAGCATAAAATTTCGCAACCTAAAATCTATGATTCCTTAAAATCATCAAAGAAACACTTGATGTAGAATATTCGTTGTTTCTTCAATGTATATCCATAAAAAATAAAATAATTCCCTTAAAAATCAATAGTTATGAATTTTTTCTACATAGTTTCTGATTTTTTTTAACTCAAAAAATTGCGTTGGTATAAGAAGTTAAGATAATAATATACAGTCGTTCCTCTATGTAACGAAGTCACTAAATCCTGAAAAAAGTTCGTTATATGGAAAATTCGTTGTACAGAGGTTCATCTTTCAATATACATTATAAACCACATAAAACAAATTTTAAATTCATGAACACTATATACTAAAAAAAGGTAATTATGCACACATTTTGTATATTAATACCTATTTATTTTGAATACCTTACTCATCAAAAAAAGAATGAAAAACTGCAAGGAAAACAAGAAAAAAGTACGTAGAGGAATACAATGTATTTTCAGCATCAAGAAAATAATTTTATATTAATTAATTTTAAGGACATTTTCTAATTTAAAGTCTACAAGTAATTTTAAACACACATTTTCTTATAATTTGTGACTTGAAGTATATATTAGCAAATATATGATTTAATTACTCGTAACGTCTATTAATTTTGTTTGAATTTTCTGTTTGAAAGAATGTTTTCTCTCATAATACACCTAGTATCTTTGCAATTCCCCAAACACCTCTTCAGGTGTGTTTTCTTCACACTGTAATCCACGTTAAATTATATATATATTTCAATTAATTTTATCACTTCATTATACTAAGTTCCAGAAATACTTTAAAAATAGAGAGAAGAAAAATTGAATCACAAGGAAAAAAAATTCCTTATATAGAAAATGCACCTCGCTATATAGCAAGGTTAGTTTATGAAGAAAATAGTGAAATGTTCTTGGTTCCACAGAAAAAAAGTTCGCTACATAGAAAAATTCGCAATATAGAAGTTCGTAATATGGATGTTCCACTGTATTTCTAATTATAGAGTATATGATGAATGCAATTAAATATCACAGCCTAAAATCTTCAACTTCTTCAACAGTCTTCAAATCAAAACGTTTTCTAATTTTGTCTCTATGTGGAATGTTTATTGCTTCCTTGTTACCAAACTCTGTTTTGGCTTGAATTGAAATACTGAATAACAATATTATATGTTTCCATAAAATGCTTAAATAAATCAATGCTTTAAAAATATTTAGTCAGAAATTTTTTTTATAATTATGAAATTTTACGATGCTTAGGAGTGGATGGAAAATTTCTTTTAAATAAATTCATCAATGAATAGTTCTATCCCATATAGAAAAGAAAATTTCAGAATCTAGAGAGATTATCAATAAATTGCGAACCTCTGAATAAAAAATAATACCTTTTTCTCGAATCATGTACATAATTTAATAATTATCTTAAAGACAACGTTATAAACTTCAATTTTGGGGAAAATGTAATTTGTTTTTGCATATTGAATAAAATATTTGATATCTGCCTTCCTTTCAAATTTACTAAAAGTAGAAATAGAGTTATAAACAATTAAATGTAAAATGGTTTCAAATAAAATGGACTTCAGAAACATTTATTATTATTATTTTTTGACTTTTAAAAAATATAAACTGCACATATTTTTAATAAAATTTTTAAGAAAATTTCGAAACTTTTTGCAAAATGTGGTTTATTTTATACATTTATTTTCATACCCTATATTATTTTTTTAAGTCTATTTTCTTAATAATTGTATTTAAAAAGAAATTACAATTTTTAAAATATGATAACTCAAAAGATTATTCGCATACTTATACAAAATCCGGTAAAACTGTTTTTAAAAGTATTCTTCAGGTCTCGACCTGAATTTTTAAAATATATAAATTTGAATAGGATTTATTTGTATTGTAATACAACAGAGTAATAAAATTTTAACTGAAAAATCGGTTATATCGGAAATTCGGAAATATTGAAATAATGAGAATTTTTGAAAAACAACTTTTTATGCTGAGAAGTCTTATGTGTGTGTATTGGTAAACAGTTAATATTGCAGAAGTATTTTTCATAACAAGAATTTATTTTTTTAAAAAAATATGTTACTGTTTTCTTTCATTTGTCAAAAAATAAATTTAAAAGAAATTTATTTTAATAATAATTTTGAAACAATTTTATGCATATTTTCTAATTTAGGTGACACTA
The DNA here is from genome assembly GCA_019973955.1 of Trichonephila inaurata madagascariensis. Lineage (NCBI taxonomy): Eukaryota > Metazoa > Arthropoda > Arachnida > Araneae > Nephilidae > Trichonephila > Trichonephila inaurata. The sequence goes on along the minus strand of BMAV01014336.1, from coordinate 88,349 downwards.
AATACGAAAAAAAAATTTAATTTTTAAAAAATATGTTACTGTTTTCTTTCATTTGTCAAAAAAATAAATTTAAAAGAAATTTATTTTAATAATAATTTTGAAACAATTTTATGCATATTTTCTAATTTAGGTGACACTAAATACGAAAAAAAAATTTATTCATATTCTCTTTAAAAATTGTGGTCCCGAATGTGGTTGAAAACCTTGAATTCCTTTATTTATTTAATGAAAGGGCTATGCTATGAAATAGAATAAAGGTCATTATGTCTACGTTTAATAATAAATATTAATTAAACAGGCTATATTAAATAAACATAAATAATGAAGAGCTTGAAACGTATAAAACAAACACTAAAACAATTTAGAGGGAAAAATGCATATAGTTTGTTTTCTCTTGATTTCAACTTTTTATTACTCTAAATTTAGCATATTTCAATCAATTTCTTCAATGAATATGCCTACATTTTCTATAAAAGGAGCTTTCAAGAGAGGATTTTATGCAGGACTTTTGCCATGGCTATAAAATTTCAAGTGCATACTCTATTGACTTTCTAGGAATAAATACAGATTATTTTTTTAAATAAGTAAAGTTTATATCTGAATTATATACTTCCTGTATAAAAAGTTAAACTTTGCAGAATAATATAAGTTTAAAATACTTTTTATCTAATGTTTTATTTTTATTTCATAAATCCTTATAAAAATAAAGGAATAAAGAGAAATATAATCATTATAAATCCCATCCACATTATCAAAGAAGTCCATTAGAACTCGAATTATTTAATTTACACATTATTTGCTTTAAAATAATTGTTTATTTTTAGTGGTGTTTAACTTTAAAAAAGTATATTAACCAATCCGCAAAAAAGTTAGTTTCAGGGAAAAAACATATATTAGCTTTATTTATGATTCGAGATTTATGCAACGTTTATTTGGTTGTTTCCTATTCGAACTGTAGTGTCATAAAGATGGACTGTTGTCATCCTAATAGTAATGTTTCTTTTAGAGATTAAAATGTTTCGCAGCAGGAATTCTCTGGCATGTATCCAGAAAAAAGACGAATGCTCCATGGGATTAAATGGCTTTTTTAAAACTACTTCGCAACTTTTACTTGTAAGAGAGAACAATCTCATGCAAAATAGTCTTTCAATTTTAAAAAACGCCCCAAACGAGGTTAAAGTAACCTTAGCAAAAATGTTTTTTTTTTTAAAAAAAAATTGCAGGGATTTTTTGTTTTGCTTGCACAACGAATAATTACCGTGAATTTTTTTGGTGGATTAACTTTTCCAATGTCGCTTTGTATGTTAGAAGATTTGAATAGAGACATTTAAAAATAAATTTTACTCAATAATGATAAAATATTATTTTTTGTTTCCAAAAACAATTGAAATTTAATAAAATATATATGATAAAAATATAAAAATATTTAATATTTTTCTTTTTGATTAACTTTATCCTTCAATAACTTCCTATTTTATTTCAATGAATTTAAGAAGAAAGAAATTTACAAATATACGAGTTATACAAAGAACATATGTAACCGAATTTTTTTGGGTTTTTAGCACCAAATTAAGAAATATTATTTTCAAATAAATTTTAAAATATTTTTTTTATTTTTACAAAATGAATTTTATTGTTTAGCACTATCAATGGGAACATTTCATCTGATTTGAAAAATATAACAATTAAGTGTTTGTTTAGAGAATATTCCTAATCAAGATATAGAGGCATAATTTAAAAAAATTTTTGAAAATAATTCAAAATGAATTTTTGGGAATTTTTCTGCTCATATTTTTTTAAAATACCATTTTATTTTTGTTAAAGTAAAATGCATTTCAAATAACAGGGAGTATTGTCATAGTTTTACAAAAAATACATATTAACGGTACCAAATTACCTATATTTAATAAAATTGTTTATTAAAGATGAGAATAATGTTTTGTGAATATTAGCATTGCAAGAACATAATTCAAAACATTAATGTCCTGTAAGTAAGTGTAATTTATTTAAATTAATCTTTGTGACAAAAAATAAAGGATCTAATGAAAATGTAATATTTTCTCCACACTTTACACAAAAAAACAAATTAGATAAGTTTAAAAATTTGTTTTGGTAAAAAAAATAAAAAGACCAAAACCCCCTTTTTTATTATCATAATAATGTGTAAGAATAGATTAATAACTATTTTCCTACTTGAAATTTTGCTGAATATTTTCTGCATTTCGTGTTTTAAAAAAACATTTTCCCAAAAGTTTTTGAATTTATAAAGTTTTTTAATGTTAATGAAAATAATTTTAAAAAGAATTTATAAAAAAAAAGTAGATTCAAAGGGGATTTTTTATTACTGTTTTAAGTATGTTTTTAAAGTATTATGAATAATTTTAAATAATATTATTTATAATAAAATAAATAGTAATAATATAATATTAATTTATAAATTTTATTTTATATATATATATATATATTACTTTACTCTCTCGTTTACTATGTTACACTGTTCTCTTTGACAAGTTCATTTGTTATCAAAAAGTGTCCTTTTTCGACAAGGATTTTGACGAGTTATCTTCGACTCCTTTGATAAGAGTTGGTGTTCTCACTGAGGGTGGACAATTAAACCGACTAAGTCTACAATGATGTTGGTTACAGAAAACCTCTTGATTTCTTGATAAATAAATAGCATTTTGTCATTTAAATATTTAATAGTCTTAAAAATCTCCATTAATTTTTTTTTTGCAAATAAATACCTAATGCTCGCTTCTGTTCGATGTACAAAAGCTCTGACTGATTTAGAAGTACATACGTGACAGGCTGCAACTTTTTGAAAAATTATTTCAGACGATCATCAGACAGATAGTCTGTTGTGTTTGAGGCACAGCTGACGATCTCAAATTTGTGTGTGTCACAATTAAGAACTCATCCTTAAGAAAATTCCTTATAAGATGCAATAAACGCAATTTTATGGTCATTTGTTCGAGATCCAGTTCATTTTAAATTATGTTAAATTTAACGTATATATATATATATAATAAATAAAAATTAAATTTTTATTTATATATTTTTATAGTTCTTTAAAATAATTTTTTATTTATTTATTGGGTTTTTATATTTATTATTATCGGATTTATAAAAATCCGTTTTGGGGATTTTATTTCTCCCTTATTTATAATTTTAATTTATATATAATTTTTGGGATTATAATTTTTTTGTTTTAAATGCAATAAATAAAAAATAAAGATTTAAATTTAAAATATTAAAATATTTTAAAAAAAGATAATTATAATTTAATTTATTAATATTAAAAATTTTATTTTAAATATTCCCATATAAAATTTATTTTATAATTTAAAAAATAAATATAATTAAATTATAATTACAATATTATTAGTTTAAAAAACTAAAACCAAAGTTACCAAAAATAAAAAATTTTAATATTCTTTTTTTATTTGATTCCCTTTGTTTCCCCAACATCTTAGTTAGTTTTAATAAATATATTTTTTAAAAAAAACTGTTTATCTTTTAAATTCCTCCTTCTCTATGGACACAAATTTTAAGTGTTTTATTATATTGAGAAACTCAAGATAAAATTTATCCAAAAAGTAATCTGTTTTTGCAAATGTTAAAAAATCATTTTGGGAATCGAAAAAGTAAAAATCAATTTTGTTTAATAAATTTGATTTTTATCTTTTCTCCTTTTCTTTTTTTTTTATATAGGGAACTTTATTTTTCGCTTTGGCCTTTGTTTTTTTTTATCAAACAATCTCATTTTTGAATAATAGTTTTTTTCTTTTTTTTTTCCCTTTTTTTTTAAACATTTCTCTCTGGTGATACAACCAATAAAATTAATTACGTTGTATTACTATATAATTATTTTATACTTTGTGCAAATAAATTTCAAGATAAATAAATTCTAGCTGATAATAAATGGCATACATTATCTAAATTGTATACGAAAAAATATTCACGAAGAGATATTTTGAAGTAATTTACGAAATAAGTTTCAAATATCACTGTTGGAAAAAAAAATTTAAGTAAAAAAAGTTTTTCTATCATATTGGAGATAAATAGTAATACGTTTTGTTGCGTCGTTTATTACACAGGAATTTTTTTAAAAAAAATAACTTATATTTTATTGAGTTGAAGCATTTTACGTCATTGTCTAAAATTTAATTCTAATTACGTATTTTTAAATTTAAAAGGTTAATAATTCTTAAGTACTTTCAATTGCAAATTTTCAGAAGTTTTAATTTTTTTTTTTTTACTGATTAACTGAATATAAGAAATTACAATAACTGGAAAGAGAAAAAGAAAACATGTAATTTTCTTAACAATTTAATATACAAGTTAAAAATGTAGTTTATCCTTCTCATTTCTGAATTTAAAAATTATAAATCCTAAAACCCTGATATAAAATATTAAATTACATATAACTTACATATTAGCATTTACATAAACAATATATTTGAAAATTTCAAAGAGTTTTTAAAAAACTATTTTCAAATTGATTCTCTTTATTCTCTAGCAATATAAATTATTATCAGTAGTGTTTTAAAAATAATACTTCAAAATTAATGTCATATTTGAGTTTTAATCGAAGAGATATTTCCTTTAATTACAAAAAATACGTTGTTTTCATAGATAAGTATTTATTTTAAAACAAATTATAAATATTTTAAACTTTTCAGAATTTTTTTTTATTTCTTCATGAAAAAAATATTTGTATAAGAAATGGAGGAAAGCAAAAGAGAGTTTTTTAAAATTAAGCCTTTTGTTTCTTTTGTTGTTTTTTTAAGTATTCCTTTTTTTGTATCATTGTATAAAGTTTCGAAATTCATTACCAATAGCTTTTTTGATGTTTCAACATAAAATCCGCATTCAAGTAATGAAACATTTTATTGGAATTTCCTTAATAAATAAGTTTGTAGGATTCACCTAGCAATGCTATATTTTTAACCACTCTCATTCAAATTTATGCATAAAAAATTAGACTGAAATTAAAATCTTATGTTTTTATGCAATTATGAACATTATAATAGTTTTGAATGTTAATAATGTTATTTCAGGTGCTATAACATTCGGAATATTGTTTTTGTTAATACAATAAAAATTCATGTTTTTCAAATTCTTCTTTTTTAAAAATTGAATTACATTACTTTTTTTAATTTAGAGAATTGCTTCATTTTTCCATAAAAAGTTATTTCTTTTTAAAAATGGTTTGCATGAAGAGACAGATAAAGATATGGAGCGGACAAATGAAAATTATTCATGTAATAATACTGCACCGCTTCTCAAACTGTGGGGCGTGTCGCCTAGGAGGCGTAATAACTCTACAAAGGGACACGAGCATATTGAAAAGTCAAAAACAAAATATTACTTTAAAAATTATTAGTTCACTGAAAGAAAGCAAATAAAATACATTCTGACATAATAAAAAATAAAATTCCCATAATTCACTTAAATATATCAGTACTGCACAATGTATTTTACAATCGATTTTACAATACTAAGTTAAGAACATAGGCTTAGCCATGAAGAAGAGAAGAGAAGAACATGGCGAGTTAAGAACATGGCGAGCATTTTGAAAATTCGAAAACAGAAGTTATTTTAAAAATATTATTAATTTATTGAAAGTAATGAAACAAAATACATTCTGATATAATAAAAAATAAAATACACATTTACACTGATATATTACACTTATAAATGTATCAGTGCTACACAATGTATTTTATAATTAATTTAGCAATACTAAGTTAAGAACAATTTTAATAATAACCATTGACCCCATGGGATAGTCACATACAAAATTATATACAGAAGTTAACTCTTATTTTGATAATTTGTACAGTCTATAATGAATCTATTAATTGCCGATTTAAAGTTACATGATTCACTTCACAATGTCACCGTTTTCCACGTAGGCACGCGTATGAGGTGTATTGTGGGAGATAGGGAAAAGGTATGAGAAAAAGCAAATTCTCTGAAATAAGTAAATCCTTCACAAACACTGTCAATATAATTTTATTGCAATCCAAAGCTTTCAGAATAATTTTTTGAATTGCATTGCACAGAAAAGATCATACTTTGGAAAGACGTATAAATACGTACGGGGCAATTAATAATTTGGCAGAACAAGACGTTTATAAACGCCAGTGGTTCTTAAATGGTTAAAGTCGTATTGTAGCTTTGGCGTCAAAGTATAGTATTATTGAATTCAATACGTTGTTATTGTATGGAGGGTTGGGCGATGAGAATTATGATTAAACATTGAGTCGTAAATATTGAAAGTTTGAGAATAACAGTATTAAAACAAACGAATTTAAAATTTTGCTTTGTGAGAGAGACTTTTTAGTCCAAATTGAAGTATTACATCAACGAAAATATTAAATCATGTAAATAATTTCTATTTATGAAAATTATATATATATATATATATATATATATATATATATATATATATATATATAATATGAATTCCTGAACTTAAATGTAAAATGTGTAAGAGCGTAATCTTATTTTTTTATTTATATGAAAGTATAAAGATAGTAAATAGTTATTTTTCCAACATCATGTCTTTAAGAATTTAATTGAGAAAATATACTACTTCTTATAAAGTAAATATATATTTATTTCTATTTTTATTTTTTACAAATTATAGGTCTCAATTATATATAAAGTTAGTAACACGAAAACACAGAGTTCCTTAAATATCCGTCATTTAGTGATTTTCTTGGAAAAAATACAAAATAAACAAATATAAAAATTATGCAATGTTTCATTTTCCCTTTTAAAAATATCCTAATAGTTAAGAACTGTACTGAGCAATCCTTCATTTGTGATATGTATTATTGTAAAATATTTGTAAATAAAATCTGTTACTATTTTGTTCTGTGGCATTAGTCCTTAATAATTCTTTCATCTTATTATTTTTATATTTATTTCAGGCTACGCTGAGTGCTTCCGAGGCCCTTCCTTTACCAAAGAGCCACCGAATAAAGTTGTATTTCATAACTCATCGGGTGCTATAGTTCCATGTCACGTGACAGGAGTACCACAACCTACAGTCCAGTGGACAAAAGGAGACTGGACTCATTTGCCAAACATTCCAGGCTTAAGACACACCAGGCAAGATGGATCGCTGGTCTTCCAGCCATTTAGAGCAGAAGAATATCGACAAGATATCCACGGTGCTGTATACAGATGCGTGGCCACGAACAGTTTTGGTTCCATCGGGTCAACAGAAGTTCACGTTCGTGGAGGTAAGATAGTGAATAAGTAACGAAACTTCGCTAAGCGTTAGTGTGAGGCTTAACTGACTGAACAGAAATCTCTAAAAATGAGCATGCTTTTTATTCTTTCACATTCAATTAATATCAAATTTTGCAAATGCTAATGAGGAGCGAGAACTTTAACCTGTTCTAATAATTAACTCTAAAAATATACTTATGTATTAAGGTATCCGACTATGTTCGGAACCGGGATTTTAAGAAAGCGCATAAACGGACAATTGTCATGATATTTAGCGTCACTTAGATTTGAATACATGTATAAAAATTTTTAGGAACAGTTTAACACAAAAAAAAAATTATTTATATACAATATTTTGCAAAAAAATTAACTTAGAATAACCGTTTTTCGAAATGTTCTCTTTTTATAAAAATGCTTCTAAAATAATAATATTTTGTGCTTATATAAAGTAAAGACTTCTCCAGAGAGTCTGGACTATGAGTTTTGAAAAATTCACATGATTTTAAGAGTTACAACCAATTGAAATAATTAACGCCGTTTTTTTCTTAAAATTTCTACCCTCTGTTGTCGTAAAACATGGATAAACCCACTTTAAGTTATATATTTCAAAAATTCTAGTTGAGCCTTTGTGCAGAGGTATGAGCTACATACAGGGAAAATATTATTATAATAGAAGCATTTTTCACAAAAGGAGAATATTTTGAAAATGAGTCATTCTATGTTCATTTTTTGTCAAAATATTGTACTTAAATAATTTTTTATTGTAATACTATTCTTAAAACAATTTTATATACATTTTTTAAACTAAGTGACACTAAATATCATAAATATTATCCATTTATATGCTTTGCAAAATCACAGTTCTGAACGTAGTCGGATACCTTAATGCAGATACACGGCTCGATTCCACAAGCATCCTAATCCGGTTTTTGTATATATAAATAATTCAAATATAAACTATGAATTAACATATCATCCACACTTTTGATTACCATCTTTCTACTCAAACTCAATTTACTTAATTTTAAATAATTGTATTCATTTGTGTGCTTAAATCACGGGATCTTTTTCAGAAATAGATTTACAAATCAAATAATTAATTGGAAATAGTTTCCCCGATAGGACAGATAAAAGAACTCGAGAGTAGATAACGTCGCAATATGAATAAAGATGAGGGCTGTTGGCAACGGACCTCATAATTTTGAACTTCGGAGAAAAGATGAGGGTGGCAATTAAGCAGACACTTACCTCCCCTAACTACAAAACCATGTCAGTGATAGGGAATCGGACCCCTCTATATGGTGGGTCTTCAGTAAAATCTGAACTCAAACACGCGACTCTCTGATAATGAGTTCGTGGTGCTGGGCAAACCACTTAGCAAAAGCGGTCTCTAGAAGACTGCGAAGGAACCTGTTAAAACTGTGTACATATAGTTGTAAAAAGTACTTCACCTCATTAATCTATAATTAACAAACAAAATATAATATTAATAATAAATTCTAGGAAAAAGCGTAAATACTTTTTTTTACCGAAAAAAAAATTAACTGCAAAATTCCCTTCTAAAATTTTATTTCGCTTTGGCAAAATGAATGTAGTTTATTTAAGTTTATAAAATTAATTTTCCAAACATTTCATTTTATATATATTGATTAATATTTTTTGAGTGTGTTACTTAATCACATATTTATGTAAGTAGCCACTTAAGGCTAGCTATATATGTTTCTCTCTCTCATTTTCCTAACATACCTACATTAGTTAAATTAAGATAAATCCTATTTCCTGTGCTTGCATTGCATTGTTTATTCATACAAGTAACACAAGAATGAATAATTCAAAAATTGCACACAAAAAAAAAGCTCTGGAACAATTCAGAACCAGGTGCAAAAGCTTTTCATTCATCACTTTCTAAACCAATCAAAAGGGCATAAAATATGCAAGACCCAACATGAACTTATGCAAAACCCAGTAAAATAAGTTTATCATAGAGAGAAAGATTTATGAGATTCCCTTTTATCAACATAGTGTTAGAAGTCCCGGTAAAACACGCCGGGGTTTTATCGCGTGCCAAAAGTAATAGAGTGGTCATCTTATGTAATTAGCGGCGCTGGGCGTAGCCTCTTTCTCAACTATTCTTTCCTGACAGAAAAGGTAATAGAAATAAGTGTTTGCCTCCGCTATAGATGCAGGTGCATGCAAAAGTCGGTATGTGCCTTAAAAGTGCTTGTCAATTCCCTACTTAATGGACTCGATCACCGCGCTCTTGCTGGGGTTTAATGCACCTCACTTTCTCTTCCCGCCTGTCGGTTGCCGAATTTGCTGGTTGAATGGAGATTCTAATGAGGTTGATACGAACGTTAGAAACTAGAAGGAGAACGACGTTTATCGCTAATTTGTTGCTACATTGATGGAATGACTTGTCACTTGCATGTGCGTTTGCTGCGGCCCAAAATTGTCTTTAAATAAAGATAATTTTATAGCTTAATAAATGTGTGGCACTAGTAATTGCTTACAAGCAATTTATAATTATTTCCTAGTTTCCGTAGCTTAGACTACTCGATGGAATTGCTGAATTCAAGAATTATTCTGTAAGACGAAAATGGTAAAATCAATTGAAACATTTCTAGACAGTCAATTACATTTGGAGGTGTTATAAATAAATTATATGACTATATTTATTGATTCAAGTGGCGAGATAGGATGGCACTAAAATTCATTGCATTGGAAATAAGAATTTTATTAGTAATTAATTAAATCTAAGAAATATATTTTTATTCATAAATAATATAAAATAATATGTAAAAAAATTAAGCTAATTTATTGAATATATCTTATGGATGAATACTCCAATTTATGTATGAGAAAAGAAAGGAATGTGTGATATTTAAATAAAAATTCAGTTTTTAAACATTATTTGTGTTTCATGCACCGTATATCCTTTTTGCGTGTGATATTATATTTCTATTTAAAGTTCTGTGGAATTTGAATTGTTATCAAGTTTTTTTTTTCTTTAATAAGAATAATATGTTGGAAACGTAAGTAGATTGAGTAGTTATAAGTATAATTTACAAGAATAACTATTATTCTCCATTTACAAGTAGAATAAATACTGAATTCACATAAAATATTCAAATTCATATTTGAGTTTAATATCTTATATCTGAATTAATTCGACAAGTCTACAATTGTAAAATTATCGCTGTTTTCTGAATGTTTTCTAACATTAAAAAAATTGAGAATAATAAAATATTTCTATACTTATATATTATTTGTTTTGAATTTTGCAAAAGTTGGAATGAAAAAAATTCTGAAAATGTGTAATGTTTGTTTTGAAAAATTTTTCGTGTGCTTAACAATTATTTTTCCTGTTTCTCAAATTTGTGAAGTTTTTAAGTGCATATCTCTGTAGATAAATAATTGATATAGGTAAAAATATAGGTATATTGATATAGGTACCGTTTTTTTTGTAAAATACATTTTATTTTTCATCAAAGGTTCTACTAAACATTTTAAATGGAAACAAATATAATAATGACTTCAGTTCGTATTTTGAGAAGAAATTTGTATTGAAATAGAGGCTGTAAAATGGTTTATTTGCTGAATGTAATCTATTTCATTCAAGGTGAACAAAAACTTTAAAATTCCGATACATATATTATTTTTTTACCAACTATATGTTATATTCAATAAACTCTTTAATGCTATACTGAATTGAGTGTTTAACAAGCTATTATATGGAAATATTTCATTTGTGATTACAAAAAGTATTCAAATATTTAAATAAATAACAGTTCATTTTTATTAAAAATGATTATCCCTTGAAATACAGTAAAATATATACCTGTGGTATAAAACAAACATATATAACACGCATTTAGTCGTTTATGTGCATTTTAAAGCTATACAGCATTCGCAAGAAACAACATGAACAGTAAAAAAGTTGAATTTTATTCATGAAATATGTACTCAGATGCAACACACTGACATATCTGCATTCTGTTTACGCCTAGGATATTGTTAGGAATAAATTCAATCCTACAACACAGGTAAAAAAATAAATACACAGAAGAAAGAATGAACAGAAAAAGGGAGACGAGAAAAGAAGAAATGAAAAGCTTCCAAACGGAAAAACAAATCTCGTGAGTTTGGAGACAGTTCTGTAGAAAACGTTGCGTCATATGACAAAAAAAGAGAATAAGAAACAAATTTATAAATAAATAAATACAGCGTGAACGATGTTATCCACAATTCTCCCTTCTCTCTGTAACCAATTCAACTTTTCTATCTGATCCTAAAGAATTCGATATGCGAAAGACGAGCTCCGACTTACTGGTTCCTTGTTTGCAAATTAATTTATCGCCCAGCAAGGGGCAAGGAAGTAACTTGGTTGACAAGGGGAGCTCAGGGAAGGCTTAGGGAACCAGAATACCCAGGGAGTTTGTTGTTTGTATCTGTTTATGCGACTTCTCTTGCTTGTTAATGATACTATTGTTGGATGTTAAGGCAGTGCGTCACAGAAGGCATCTTATACATAAAAAAATGAATAGAAATACACAAAAAGCAGCTGAAGTTTCTTTAAAAAAAAGAAACATTCCATTTTGAGCAAAATTTGGTTTTAGGAATTTAAATGTATTCACCCAAATAAGCCTTTTACTCAGAATCTAAGAACTGGAATGGTATTTTGCATTTTTTGTAGCAGTATAAAGACTTTCAGGCACCTTCTAAAATAGAACCAAATTACGAGAAAATATACTTTCCTGTCTATAAATGAATTTCTTTAAAGAACAACACGCATACTGTTCTTGTTTTAAAATGCGATATATTTAGTCATCTGTGAATATATTGAATTATGTGTAGTAAATTAGTCTGTTGGAATATATATACGTATGTATTGATGCGAGGCCATTAAATTAGAATTCCACTCTAAATAACCCAAGTTCAGATTTGCTTAATTGCATCATGACCAATGTTAAATCATCAAATTTTAACTAGAATAATTACTCAAAGATTAGCCGAACATTAATTTAAGTTATAATTAAATTTATTATTACACATTTAAAATTTTACATTTACAAAAAAGATTACAATAAGAGAAAACTTAGCTTTAAGTGAGAATGAGAGGAGACTGGCTGGTGGCTGGACGGTCTGAGTCCATGGGGGAAGGGTAGCAATTGACTTCCCTCTACATGGCGTTATGGGTGGAAATTGGATGGGAAAAAAGTCTGCTGAAATGGTCTCCTCAAATAGGGAACCGAATCACCTGTAAATTATTGGGCAAAACTCACTACTTTCCTCCACTCTACTGTCTTTATTGGAAATTTTCAATCGCCCAAAGTTACATTCCACAAGATTTTCGAGGTTTTCTACCTCAACAAGGGATCCAAGATCTTAAGAGTCCTTTTCCTAAGAAATGCGACGACATCCGGTCAAGGGGCTCATATAGAAATTACCAGAAAAAAGGGGACCGCGTCCAGCCTCCCAACACTCAAGCAGAGGGCAATCCTTCACACCATTTCAGCGAAAAAAAAGGGTGACCTTCCAGCCTCTCATCAGTATGAAATGCCCTTTGCCGAGAAGATGCTTTCTTAATTATGAAATATTATGTTCATGTTGTCGTGGCATACTTGAGGAGACTTGGTAATTTTTCCTTTGAATTATTAGTGTAGGAAGGTATTTCAAACAGCACACATGCAACTGGACATTTCAATACAAACACACACAAAGTGTATAGATTTTAGTAGAAGACAACAAGGCAAAGAGAGAGAGGAACAAAAAACCTCTTGCTGTTTATGCTATAAAGGTCGCATGACTCTTTTCTAACAGAAGCCATGACTGGTCAGAAACTCGTGGGAGCAATTTATTATTTGATTACGACTAAAATCCCGATCATGAGGCAGACGAGTTAAAATAAGTTAACATGTTAATCCTGAAAGACTGGACTAAAGAACCTTAATTTTAAAACTCTTGTTTTTAATTTTTTGCTCGTCATTTAGATTTTGAATTGGAATTATGTTTTTTGAGATTGTATTAATTGTTTCCTTTTTTTTCTTGGTTTTTCTAAAGAATTTTTTTTCGCATCTATATGTATTTAAATATATTTGTACATAGATTTATTATTTTGGATTGATTATCTTTAGATGAATAAGCCGGATATATTTTAACAAAATTAGGTGGTTACACATTTTATACAAATGAAAAAATACAATGCAACAATTTTGATGTAAATACTTGACCTTGTGTACAATTTACTAGCACAGAAAAAATCAGCAAGATTTATAAAATTTGACAGAAAAAAAAGTTATTAAAGGAGTTCCGTTTACATGTTTTTCGTGACATGAATTGGTACCGGAAATGAATCAATTTATAATTCCTTGTGGTAATCAGACCAATTTCCCCAAAACACTGCTTATAATTTTTGGATGGTTCTCAAAGAGAGTATTTAAATCTGTTATTTTCCATTTAGGTGTGTGTCTTTGTAAAATATGAAATATATATTTTTTTCATTTATTTCCAGGAAAAGTAGTGTAATGTGTAATTATATAGTTTATAGTGCATATGATAGAAAAATTATACTATAATTTTTGTGTAAGCAAAATACTTAGATTATGTAGGATCGATGAAACTACAAAAAAGTAAATTTTTTTCAGTACATAAAAATACATGTTTTACGAAATCATCATCTTACAGTCCATTTCTGATTTACCAGTGTCGAAAAAGCAAAATCTAGCAAATGGTACAGGAATGCTACAAAAAATTAATATGCTAAAATGCATAAAATTAGGGAAAACATTAGAAAGGAAAAAATAAGAATATTACTCTTATTTAAAAATTATCTGTTTGCATATTCTAATGATTAATTAAGAAATAATTTGCGTAGGCAATTCAACACCTATTTCCGTGCATGTATCACTGATATTTTGAATAATATTTTACATTACTATTTATGTTTTAGTTCATTTTAATTGCAGTAGGTACCATCTCTGGTTTTCCTCAAAATGTTAAAATAGCATTCTAACTAAATTAGTTTATATATATATATAAGAAGGCATACACAAGAAACATTATATATTGGGAAAACTAACATATCGCTTTTCAAAGAATAAGTACTTTATTTTTAAACCAAATTATGTATCATTAACTTTTGAGTCATCCAACAGTGTGCTGTTTTATTTCCAAAAACACATTTTTGAACACATTTAAATTTTGAGCATTACTGTTTTAAAAATAGACTTCCAATTTTTAATACAGTAAGTCAATGCTTTCATTTAATCAAAATACGAATTTCTAATTCGATACGTGAAACAAAAATGTAATATTTCATATTAATATTGAATAAACATAATAAGCATGCATAGTATTAGGCAATTTGTTAAGTAAATACAGATGCTCTAGGAACGCGATGATTTATCTACAAGTTACTACTAAAAATTGAATGGACAAACAAAGTAAGGTAATTTTAAAAAACATGGAATATTGAAAAAGATATATTAGAGATGTATGACTAAAATCCATAGACTCGATACAAATCTAATTTGAAATGCATTGAAAATCCTACAATACCGAATCTTTTAAAGTATCTATCTTTGGAAGTACAATTTTTACAATTTAGAGGAAATTATTATATTTATATATTTTCAAATTTCCAAAATAGAATAAACACAGGAATATAAGTAAAACTAGTTTCTAAAATCATTTATAAAATTAGTTCAACTTTAATTAAAATCATATTAATGAAAAGACATGCAAAAGTTCATCGAAATACAGAACTATTTTCAGCGAAATGTGTCTTAGAAATATTGTACTAGTGATTTTAATTTCTTCCATTTTGGTGATTACTATTTTTAAAATAAACAAATTTGCTTGCATTTTATTCAAGTTATGAAATTATGACACATTAAATAAAAAATCGTAAGTGAATATATTTTTAAAAAATATTAAAGGGTTTTTCATTAGTTTGTATAAGATGAAGCTTAAATATTTCCTATTAAATATTTCCCAATATGTATTGTCCTAAAGTGGCTTTTTTGAATATCTTATTGGCCGTTTATATAGTCATCATATTACTCTTTTTTAAATGAAGATATTTAATTAAATGTAATTTGGTAAGAACATAAAGTTTAATTTATCAAATAATGTTTATTTTTCTTGGTAATTAAAACAATACTCTTTATTTATACTATTGCATTTTAATTTTATGATTAACAAATACGCGGTAAATTTATAAATCTTTATTCTATCGCTTTTGCATCTACCACAAAGTTAAATTTTTGCTGTAATTCATACAAAACTTGATTAAAAATAATTCTTAAATAGAAATCTAACATTAGATTCAAGTAAGTTATATATTTGAAATACCCCATGCAATTACATAAAAAAATGGAAATTTCATTAATTCTAATATTATTTTGCATTTAAATAAAATACTTTAAAGTATTTTCACAGTAGATATAATGACTATTGGTTAATTGAAAAAAAAACTAAATATTATAGATTGATTTACTCTTATTACATCTCTTATAAAATCTGAGCAGGATCAAACAAACAAACAATCTAGATATTCCATTTAAGAAAACGTTAAAACAAATCTCAGAACGCTTATATTTTCTGATAATGAACCGTTATTACATAATATTACTCTTTATTAAATAATGTAATGCTTATTGATATGAAACTAGTCCCAATAATTGTGTTTCCTTAGCTTTAAATCCTTTTACACCTTTTCCGTTGAAAAATTCGTTAAACTGTAATATTCAAACATAGAAACATAATTATTACCCGCTTTCTAAGCTTAATAATTTTTTAAAAATGAGGTTTGGTATTAGACTTTAAAATGTAATAAGACCATGGTGTTAAAATTAGTTTTGTGATAAGTATCAGTTAACTTAGATGAGACCAATTAAGTAAAATGCTTTTCCGAAATTATTTATGGAAAAGATGTTATCGTTAAAGATAGCTTACAAGTGTAAAATTCCAAGTTCTTTATATTAACTGCATATTAATATAGATTTTATGAATGTCCATTAAAATATAATTTACCAAAAAGACATAAAGCTAATCCAAATTAAAAAATGTTATTTACTATTAATATACGAGGAAAAAAATATTTCTTGATTTCAAAGATGAGGAAATTATCTCCAATTTGTGCTTTAGATTATTTTCTTTAAGATTTTATCCCTAGAGAATCAATTACTTTTAAATCGTACTACCTTTTCACTTAAGATTTATTTTTTTCCTCTGCGAATTTTTATTATATTACAACAATGACAACAGATTTTCTCAATACATTTTAAACTCTGTAAAATACAGCTCATGTAATCGTTTTAATTTACGTTAACGAATAACTGCAATATTCTGTATTAAAATAACGTAATTAAATTCTGAAAATGAGAAAAAAACCTGTTTTTTTCTTCATCTCTTAGCATTGTAGGAGTTTCCCAGAAACTCAAAAACTCTCATTAAAGTTATGCAGACGTAAAACTCCTATCGTAAAAGTTTAAAAATTAAATTACTGAACTTCATATACAGCAATTTAAGTATACCAGAAAAAAGTAATTTTTCGAAACTGTTTTAATAAAGCAGGCACATAAAATAATTTGTCTTTTCCGCAAGACTTATCTTTGTGAAAATATTATTTTAAAGTTTATAAAAAAAACGAAATTTTTTATGCACATTTTTCTCTTATTCAAAGCTATACTTTAAATAAGCAAGCATATATACACAGATTCCTCACATTTTGCTAAAATTGAAGGAAAAATACATTACGTACACTTGAGATAATTTATTCTATAAAATCTAGATTTGAAATATAGTATAATCCTTTTATACTTTTGTATATGCTTTGTTACAATAAATACTAATGTTGTTTCTACAGGTAGGATTGCAATATCTTATAATCAAATTTATGAACGAAAAAAATAGGTAATTTTAAATGTAGTCTATAATTATATCAAACTCATGGGTATAATTTTTTAACTTGCAATTAACTCAAAAGGAGAATGATAGTTTAATAACATTCCTACTGTATCTGGAATAATTGGGCTTCATGTTCCCAGAACTTACCAGGATGTCATTTTTATTCCTAAGCGGAACTCTAAATTCTGATGATTTACACCGTCATTGTAAAAAAAAATGACCTTTTCAAACAAATATAATTTTTAAATGTACAGAATTATTCAAATGTGTTTTTAAAAGAGTAATCGTAATTACTTTTACCAATGTTCGTTCTACGAGTATTTCTCATCACAAGTTATTCATTATAGAATGGATATCATTCGTAATAATGCCATGTTACAAAATTCAATTTAACATAAGGTTAGTGTGAATTATACATTTCTAACTGTATATAGCACTCTTCGGAGGGTTTATTCAAGATACTTAAGATACTTTTAGGTAAAATTTAAGTATATAATTATTTTTAGAAATATATGTAAGACTTTTAGCTGATCAGAAGTTGTTCTTTGTACAAATTTTAGAAGGGATAATGGAGATTCGTTATCGTAATAATTTCAATACGTGCTTTAAAAAATATATATATTTAGACCAACCTTTAAATGTGAACTCTTTACTTTTATCAAATCACAACTTCTATCATAAGTTTTGAAAATTCTTATTTTTTATTTTATAAATGCTGGGTTGCAAAATAATATACACAATCTGAAGAAATCAATCCAAAATTAAGAAGTCGAATGATGTATAGTGTACTTATGCAATGATATGTACATGATTAAACTTGAAATGCCAATGAGAACGCAGGTGTTCAAATGACTACAGCAGTAAAAGCATGAGTGAGACGAAGCAAAGAAATTCAAACAGAGCTGTTAGCTTGGTTTTACTATAGTCATTATAAATATTTGAGAGACATACTCGGAGGCGGTAAAAATAGTCGACGAATTGCATGTAGAGGTTTCTACCTTTATCGAAGCGATATAGTAGTTGCTGTGTGTTGCGATTGATTTATCTCAGAGAAGGAAGAGTTATCTGTACTGGGGAAACGAAATCCTCGTAACTTAAAATAAACATGAAGATCTAGCAAATACAAGAGCAGTCCTGATTGCATGAACAGTCTTTAATATTAAGATGATACCTTTACAACCTTCCAGGTATTCGATAGTGTCAAGGAAACAATTTGGAAAGTATTGGCACCTGCGTTGATTTCGAAATTGGACGCTTACCTTTGACTCAATAATACAGGAAGTGTTTATTAGATTTTTGCTAATTTTGGTCAAACAAGTGTGAATACCATTAGAGTTGTGTAATTTTTAACGATGAATAGCGTTCAAGTTAGTATGATTGAGACACTAGTTCGTTGCTAGCCATCCTTCAAACCAGCTTTGACAGAATACTCGTCAAAGATATTTTAGTTCTGGTTATACTTTACATTTATCTCGTCACTAGGTACCATTTATCAGCAACAGAGTACAAATTCGTACGTTGAGTGGGGCTCCCACAAGGACTTCTCAAATTCACATGATCTGTCCAATCTCCAGATCTATCGAAGTTGAGCATATTTGCGATGTGCTTAGAAGGCAATAGTAATTGCCTCGGAGTATCACTTGATTTGGCTTCTGGGTCGTATGTCTTTGTCACTTAACTAAGGCTTAACAAATTGTGATCTGCTCATATCCTTCGCATTATATATATATATATATATATATATATATATATATATATATATATATATATATATATATATATATATATATATATATTTAAATATATATACGTTAATTACAACTTATAATAATCAATTAAAAATTGAAAATTATATGAATCTTATAACATTAAATCCCATTTCAAAATATCAATGGTGATTAGAAGATAAAATTTAAAGTTTTCAAACAAAACTAAAAAAATTATAAAATAAAAATTTATAAAAATATCTAGTGCAACCTCGGACTTAGGACCGATAAATGTTAACTAGTTTGATGGCGCCAACCTTCCTATTGCAACTTGGTAAGTTAATCGAAAAATATCCAGTTCTCAAAACTTTAAAAATTAAAAGTTAAAATTAAACCATTAAACTTGAAAAAATTAAACTATTCGCATCGCATTCTGAAAGTATTATAACATTAAAATATTAAAAATTCTAAAACAATTAAGTACATAATATAAGTGAACCATCGAACACCAAAGATGACGCACCCATCTTTAAAATAGTTGTGTATGTAGAAAAAATGTCTAAAATCAGGAAGTTTAAATTATTGATATTATAATATATATATATAATATATATAATATATATATAATATATATATTTTGATACAATTAATTAAAATTAAACATATATATAAATAATATATATACATACATATATATATATAATATATCAAATTAATATATATATATATATCAGAGAGAATAAATTTACTTAAGTATGTTTTCGTTCGAGAACTAGATTTTAAATACATACAAATTCGAACAATGCATGCATATAACAAATAATTTCATATTTAAAGAAATTAAGAAAATGGTTTGGAATTTTTTAAATAAATCTCTAAATCACACTTTTTTCTCCTTCTTTGATGACTATTTATTTTGACGGTAAATGTAGATCTAAAATTTTAGAAAGAAGACTTTTACTCTAAAAGAAATCGTTGGTGAGACCATTACGCTAAAGGTACAGATACCATCAGTTTACCTTGTTATCTTGTTACGTCATTTCGTGCTACTGTTCCTACTTTTCTTTCTAAATCAAAAGTAACAACATCCAAAAAAGAACATTTAGAATTGTTTGTTCTAAAAAGTAGGGCAGAGAAAAAAAAACCCGCATGTATCCAGAAACAAAAAGAGATAAAATGAAGTGTGAAAGTGTAATGCTTTTAATGGGCAAGTCCTCTTTAGGTACATTAAATGAAAAGATTCCTAAACATCAAAAACAAAAAAACATGCATGTATATACACGTATCAAAGGAAAAGATTTCTAAACAAAAAAAAATCTCTTGCGAAGAGAATTATTTCTTATTTTTTGCAAGCATTTATTTCTTGTAAAAAGGATCTAATGCGTTAAAAATGAACTTTGTATGAAAACCTATTTTTTGCAAAGAGCTTTAATACCACATATACTGATATTAAAGTTTATTGTGCGAAAAAGCCTTATGTTGTATATTTGTCCAAATGTATATTGACTCTAGATTAATGCTATTTTATAGATAATTTTATGAACCATCAATATCCATGTTATAAATTTTCACAACGTTATCCTATAATTATCTAAAGTATATAAACTGCATCAAATTAAATATGTATTTAATAATAGGAAGGAAGGCAGACCTAATACTGAAATTTTTTTGATCTAATTTAATCCCCCCCCTCTTTATCTGATATGTATACACATCAACTACCATACTTTTTAATTGTTTCTTACTTATTGTCATCTCTTACCGTCTTGAATAATTGCTAATAGTGATTTTTTAAATAAATAATTGTGTAGCCTTAGTCTTCTTACTAAACACTATTTTCTAGTTTGTTTTACTTATTTATTTATTTGTATTACTTATTATTTTTATATACACATTTTTTCTATTTATGTTTTTATTTCATTTCCTGTTTTGGTATTAATAAATATTCCTTAAGTTATGAAACTTTTTTTTTCTTGATTATTGTTCTTTGATTTTCTTATTATAATTAAAATTACTAGCTTCTAATCTTTTTGAATTACAGATTTTTGGTATGATTGAAGATCATATTTTTCTAAAGCATATCTTAATTCAGTTTTTAAAAATATTAGATGTTTTATAACTATCAGCTTTTCATAACTGGCAAATAGATTACTTTAATAGTTTGCCTATAACCTTAAAAGTAAGCGTAAGACACTTAAGTGGCATGTACGTCTCCGTAAAAAATGTAACATTAAATATTATAAGGATAATTATTAATTTGACTTTTAACAAAACCTA
This sequence comes from Trichonephila inaurata madagascariensis, assembly GCA_019973955.1. Lineage (NCBI taxonomy): Eukaryota > Metazoa > Arthropoda > Arachnida > Araneae > Nephilidae > Trichonephila > Trichonephila inaurata. Next base: position 67,212 of record BMAV01014336.1, on the reverse strand, counting down.
TAATCTTTGAAGTTGGTTTTTGGTTATTATGAACATTAAACTGAGTCTATAAGTACAGATATGAGAATATCGGAATTAGAGGCTGGAGGAAGGTTTTCATATATAATGATAATTATGTACATTTTTAAAATACTATGATTATACATAATTAATTCTAAGAGCCAGAATATTATATTATGAACAAATGTATAATGTAGTTACACACTTTTATGGAATAAAATAAAATATTAGACAATTACTATACATAATTCCATAATTACCCTAAGAGGAATGCTTTGAACAATAGAGTTGAAGAATAATAATTTGCTATAACAAATTACACTGAAAATGCTCACGAAATTTTAAGACAGGACACTTTGTTAAAAAGTGTAGAAAACGTAGGCCTAAAACTTTGCTTAAATATTGAGAAATTAACAAAACTAAATTAAAATTCTGAAGAAACATTGGACTTCATTTGTTTGATTATAAATTATTTTAATTATAATATATAGACCAATATGAATCCCAACATGTTAAATGCTGCAAATTTTAACAGAATTGAAAATTCAAATAAAGTGGAAATGAAACATTTTAATTTGCAAGGAAATGTATAAATCAAAATTATTAAAATTGCTCCAAATGACACGAAATATTTGGGGAGGGAAATTACCTAATCATATTTAACCATAAACGTTATTCATAAGATCTAAATATTATATCATAATTCAGAAACACTTTTACATATATTAAACGAAATAATAAAATTTTTTCTTTCTTTAATAATTATGTTATTAATTAAACTAATTAAACAGTAACAAGGAATGTTGAACATCAAAGAAAAAGTAAATATTAACAGAATTAAAAAACATCTGAAATTAACTGTAAAATCGTTTATTTCTGTTATTAATTGATTATAAAAATTAATTCTGAACTAATAAACTACTTTATGTTTGGTTTGAATAAAAATTAAATAGATATTTCGGAAGAATTATTGCCGAATTTACCAAATTGCCAAAAAATTTATATTGTAAAAACTTTGTTTATTTAGTCCATGAACTTAATAAAAGAGTCAATACAGATGTTAATATGTTCTCTTTAAAAATATAAATTTAAAAAGTATTTAAAATAAAATAATAAGGAGAAAATCAATATTTAATTATAATTTTTCTGTGAAAATGTCAAATATATAGGTTTGCAAAGGGGAGATTATAAAAATTTCATTATAATGAATTTCACCAAAATGTAATTACAAAAGTCCTAAATGCAGCAAAAGACAACGATTTGATATTATTTGAATAAGGATATAAGCTTTAGTCAAAGCTATCAAACAATAATATAAACTAGAAAGTAACGAAAAACAGGGATATATGAACCATTTGTTACAAAATATGCTGCTACATATGAATTAGCCCTCAGGCATTGATAAATTTTATATAATTTAAAGAAATCAAACAGTTAAAATATGTATATAAACTTTAAAATAGAATATATTACTTTCTTTTCAAAACTGTATCAAACTAATGATTACAAAATTACACACAAAAAAAAGCATTATTTATGTACATAAAAGCTATTGTAATTTATGCAATAATGGAAAACATTACTATAATGCAATTTTTAATAAACATAATTAGAAAACGATAATGGTTTTATTAAACTCTAATTTAATCACAAAATCTTCAATCGTATTTTGTATTTTGTAAAAACTCATAATAATTATCTTATGTATCCGCATACATATAACTCAAAAATTTCATACAAAATCTATTATATTTTACAGAGCTGAAAAATGCTGTAAAAATTTTTACTAAGAATTTCGAAAGAAATAATATTCTACAACATATGATAGTATAAAATACCTGACTACTACTACTATAATTACGATTAGTGATAAATTCTATCAATAATAGATTAATATTGCTACTATAATGCCAATCAGTTATTGTAATTTTTTTTATCTTTTAAATACGTAATAATTTCCTTAATAAATGTGTACATTAAGGAGATAAAATATATTTATATATACATATATTCTATTAATATAATTGAATTTTAAAGTCTATTCAATTCCATTAAAATTAATAATTTTGTTAAAGTATTTTTATGCATTTATAAAACAAATTATTTTAATAATAAAATAGGAAAATTAATTTCTTAATTGGATTACAAAAAAATACTCCATATGACAGAAATTACTATAAAACAGTTAAGTGTTAGCAAAAAGTAGACCAGTTATGAGGATTAAAGGTTAAAGTTTAAATAATTTATACTTGCCTTTCTGTAAATTAAAAGGCCGTGAATTGATAGTTATCCATGCTATTAATATAGTGTTGTTAATATTTTAATGAAATTTTAAAATATTAAATATGGATATAGCCTAAGTAAAGATAAAATACCATATATTTTTAACAAATATATTTATGATAAATGTATGGAGTACTCATAATATTAAAATTCCTTTGTCCAGGAGTTAATTTATACAATTATTTATATATGAAAATAGTTCTGTATAAATTATTTAAACGTACAAATAACACTGGGAAACTGTTTAGCGAAAGAGGAAAAATTGGTGAAAAAGTTTTTGAACAGAAAAACTCCTTTAAACTTATAAAAATGTATTTGTATAATGAATTTTTGGAGTGAAAACATAGTTCTTGTAACTTTTTTTTGTAAAGTAAATGATGAACAGATTTTTAGATAAAACTTGTAAGCTCAAGATACATATTGCATAAACTTATACTACATTTTTTTTTCTTACAAAGACATCTACTGTCCAAGGAAAAGTACATTCCTGAAAAGCTAAAAAAATATTACTTCATTAGCAATAAACGAGACAAATATAACCCCTGTGTAGTAACTATACAATTACTAAAAAATCATTTTTAGTTAATTTTATGTTTGTTTTATTTACTTCATAATAATTTAATTTCTTATGTAAAATCAATAAATACTTAAGCATTAATACATACAAAAGTATTATATTTAGTCATTTTTGGTAATATGTATTTTTGTTGTTGGACATATTAAAACAAGAAGAAAAAATTCTTCAGGAATGTGAAATCAGAAATTTTATTGCATGTAAAAATCTTTTCATATCTTAAAATTTAATTTTGTCACCTAGTCAACGAGTATCTATAAATATAAATAAAAAAAAATATACTTCTTACTTATATCAAACATAAAAAAAATTACAACTGAAAAACAAAACAAGATAGGACATTGAATTTCAAGCATGATCAATTGTTCAGTACTTCTGAATATTGTAATTTTTCACATAATATTAGTATTTCTTTGTCACACATAGTATGATTAATGAGCTTAAATATTTAATTCTTGTTCATAAGAACAGTAAGATTCTGTTAATAAGATTTCACGCATAAATCTAAATCAATTTTAAATAATAAATTTAAAAAAATGATTCTGAGAACTCAAGCATTAATTTTTCTTAAAATTAACTTTTTTTTTAACTTTTCAAATCATATAAAACTGAACGATTCCAATATAAGAATAATATTTTTTTATATAAATATTTCAGCTGTTGTGTGAAAAGGTGCATAGAAAAAATAATTAACTCAAAACTTTTATAATAAAGCTCAAAAAATCAAATAAATTTATTTTAAAATTTAAAACAAAACTGTATTTTATTTCAAAGTAAACATGATATAGATTATTTAGGTAACAAAAAATAAATATAAAATTTAGTAAATGTTCTAGTTCGTTTATATTCACACAGATTTCTTACCAATGAAAGATTATTTGAATAATCTTCATTTTTAATTATAACCTTCCAAGTTACACCAACGATTGAGTATTTCTAAGAAACTCCATTAATTTTTCCACCTTATGTCAAGGAAAAGATATAACTCAGAAAGAGAAATTAATTTCCCCTGTACTCTTTTGAGACAGCCACGATAAATGAAAACGATCTCTCTAAATTTTGTTCTTATCTTTTAAATTACTCTTTTCGAAATGTGTACATGTGTTGAGGATCTTTCATAAATAACTCCAGACCATTTCATTTTTGATTTATACTGTCTTTGAAAACGACTGTAATTATCTTGGAACCGAAAGTCTTGTTATGAATGGCACGTGGATATCTAAAAGACGTTGTGTAATAATTATCGATATACACCTAGTTCGATTTATTTAACAAACTTATAGGCAAATACCTAATGCTTATGTTAAAATACTTCTTATAGTTTAAAATTTATTTTAAAAAAAGTTTTATTTGAATTGGATGTATAGATATTAAGCATTTAAGAAATGTAATAAAGACAAATGTTTTTCTACACGTCAGAAAAACTTATTTAAGTATAATTTTTCAGTTCAAAATTTTTAGAGTTTGTTACACAAATTTTTTGTTAAAAATGGGAATGTTTTAAATAGTTATTATTTATTAAATAAAAAGAAGCATGTGTGTTCACGAAACACAATTGGATAAATCTTTCACGGGCAATTAAAAGTTTTATTAAAAATAAAATGTTATGTTAAATTAAATAATATCTATTATTATTTTTTTTTGAAATATTGTTTTTTTGTATGCACAGTTAAATTACTTTTAGAAAGTAAGTGTTGTTTAATAAACAGTTGACAATATATCTATAGCAATTAATGCAATGCTGTTAAAATTTAAATTGTTTGGAATTAATTTAATTGGATATGGATCAACTGCTAAATATTTATTTTAAATATATGCATGGTAATTTTCATGGTTTTATTTTTTCAGATAATCACATATTTTTACCGTTCTTATATTTTATTCATTTGCTTGTGATGTATATTGAATAATATATTTCAATAAAAATATATCGAAGTCATATTATAACTTATTAATAGAAAGATATTGATTAAATATACACTTATTACATAATTTCAGAATTGGATATTAATATAAGTTTGAAAATCATAAGCAAATAAAAACTATTCAGCACTTTTAAATTTTGATAAGACACTGGAGATTCGCGTTTCCTATATATAATTGTTAATATTGTAAACACTTTACTATATTTGTGATATTGATTCCATTTGCATGTTTATTAAGTTACTCTCAGAAACTATACTAGGAACTTTCAGTGAATGACCATGTAATTTTGAGCTCGTCAAGAAACACGGACAACACTTGGGTAGGCACTCACTCTCCAATCTTCCGATCAACGCTTAAGGCTGGATTTTGAACCAAAAGATTTAACGGGACTCAGACTTCAACTTGGTAGATTTATTTCCTACACATGGCGGATCCTCAATGAACCAAGACACCAAACTATGACAGTAGAACTTTGATCAAGAGTTTGAGATCATTACTGCGCAGCAAGTTTGTCTATCTTGCTATTTGAAATGCTAAAAAGATAGGAAAATAATATGTTTCCCCCCTAAAATTATAATAAAAACCCTATAAGCTTAAATTTGTTTAACATATTTTTTATCACACTTAACCACTAATATTTTACTTTAAATAAATGTTTACTATAAATGTTTCTGATAAAACTTCATTTATGAATAATCTGTGCATCTGGCTTATACAATGAAAAAAATTATTAAACTTTATACATTAAAGTATTTTGTGTATATATTTATGCTTTTCATCAGCTTTTAAGTTCATTCAAGTATGCATGAACGAAATTAGTTTTTTTTTTAAATATAAATATCACAAATATTTATATTCAAAGAAAATGTCAAGAAACAATTCTAAGTTTTTAATTAAAAGTTCTAATTAAAACTAAACATTTACATTATTCCTTTATTTAAATTTATAATTTTCCATATTTGCACCAAAAACACTTAACATCTTCTGGAACAATTTGAAAATATGAATTTAAAAATCGATTTTAATTTGAGAATACATTTAAAGTCTTTAACAAATCCATGAGAGTAAAATATTTTAAATTGAAACTAAATTTGCAGACGTAGAATTAATATACACATTCTCCTTTTTGAAAAATAACAAATTTATATATAAATAATGACATAACTTTATAATTATAGTTATTAAATTTTATATGAAATCTACTTGAATATTTTCCAAAAAGTATAAGCTAAATATAAAAGGGTATAATATATCTTTTCAAGCGTGTTATAGCTTAAGCCCTTAGTTTTGAACGATAGCGACTCCACCCCTTTCCCCGTTTTGATTCTCCAACAAAGGCACATTCTTTTGATATTTTCCGATAGTTCTTTCCTCTTTTTGTTATTGCTTCTTGGTAGTTCCATTCCTTATGCTTGGTGTTCGTTGGCAAGCCACGCCCCTTTCTTTGGATATCTGGTGATAGGAAACACCCACTTCCTAATATTTTCAATGATATTGATAAGTGTGTTTCCGCTTCTACAAATTTTCATTATTCCATTAAAAAATCTATAAATTCAGCTAAAATAAAGAAAATTCTAACCTGAAAGGATTTTGATTTTATTGTATTTTTCTCACTTTATAAATTCGGTGTGTTAGAAACCAAATTAAGCTTTAAAAATAAATTCCTCGAATTCTGTAGTCAATAGAAACCTTTAAGCAAAAAATAAAAACCTTATAAAACTATAATTTTTGTATCTATTAACTTTCTGAATTGGTTAATAAGCAAAAAAAATGTTATTTCAGCCCATTTATTTATTTTCGAATTACTTTATATTAAAAAATTCTAATGTGCGTATTTATTTTTCTTACAGTATACGCTAAGTTTTGTAGAATTATAGAATTAATTCGATATTAAATTCAAACATTAAATAAAATTACGTTATGAAATAATACAGCAGTAAAAATGAAAAAAAGAAAGATTCGATATTTTATCAAGGCAAGCACATCTTTTGCTAAATTTGTATCAGCATCTGTTTGTGATATTTTGATATTTTCTGCTCGTATTCAATTATTAAATTAAATCATTTATTGAAAAACACATTTTAACACGATAAAGTAATTCTAGTGATCCTATGAGTTAAACTCAATATGAAATTTCTAAAGCATACTGCATAAAAGAAACAAAGAGCTCTTCATTAAAAAATACCCTATAAAATTAATAATAATGAAAAATAATTAAATAAAACAATTGTAAATAACTCCCGCAGTTGAATTTATTTCTTATTTTTAAATTAGAAGAAAAAGCGAGGAAGAAATTAGCAGGTTTAATTATTAAACTTATGAATGGACGTTTGTCGATCAGGTTATTTATATTCATAGGATATTAAAATACTGCTTCACTTTTCTTTTTTTATTGCATTAAGGTATCCGACTACCCTAAAATCATGATTTTTTTCAAAAATTGACAAATTTTGCTTATGATCTTATTTTATAGGCCATTCTATTAGCTTAATAAAAATACCAACTGTTTTGTTTTCCATTTACTAGAACAAAAACTACAAGTGTTTTAGTAAAAGCAGATGCCTTAACTTTACACAAGATGTCAAACTTTAAAATGCGTTTTACTCGAAATGTGTTTCTTTGCGAAAAGTTCAAACATGGACGGCGATTGCTCAAAAAGTTTTGAAAATAATTTGCTGAAACTTTTTGTGTATATTTTGTATAACTGTAGAAGTGTTTTGATCTTATGATTTATCAATCACTGTTTTGTTTCAAAATTTACAGTCCTTTATGGGGATGTAATCACTGTCTTTTTAAGCAATTTCATATAATCACTAAGATAAAGCGCTCTAGTTTTTGTAAAAATTAAAATATCGCTTATCCTAAAGGTCATTTAAAACATGAATAATATAGTAACACATCAAAATTGAAAAATTGAGAATTTGTTCATAAAATTTTTGTACAGAGCAGGCCCCGTTTATGTAATTTTTTGTACAATTTTACCAGTTTTTTCCCATTTTAATAATAATAATTTCTTTTATGCTTTCAATTTTAAGATATTTTCCTCAAAATATGCTAAATAAGTCTGAAAATCACAAAAAAATCCTCATATTTCTATTTTTTCAAAAAAAAAAGTTGTCGCAAGTAGTCGGATACCTTAAGTTAATTTAAATAATTTTAATGTATGCGAATTCTATTCTACTCTTTTTTCCAAACATTACCATTTTTACCATCTTTAAATTACTTTTTCAGCGTTCATTTTACTGAAAAAAATTATATATTCCTTTATGGTGTAAATAATGAAGAAACACCATATTTTATATTCCGCAATAATACAGCCCAATACGTAATTCTTAGCACAAGACATAACGAGATGTGATTTGGAACCTTTGCATCGGTTAATTTCACTAATATATGTTGCATTTAACATGCATAAAAACTCCTTGTGTGGTTATTTTTCAAAATAAAATCATAATTGCTTTTATGCTCAAAGTTATGTTTCTTTCTTGCATAAATGCCTTTAAAAATATTTATATTGCCTTTTTGCTTAAAGGTAAGTATTTCTTATGAATTTTAGAAAAAACAAAAAATACATTCGTTAAGTTGGCCTTCAGCATCTTTCTGGAAATTAATTCTTATCAATTAAGTTTATTTGGAAAAACTCTACCATGGAGATACAAATAAAAATATAAGTACATTTGAATGTACTATTTATTTAAATAAACTAATTAAAAATGTGCTTACTATATATTAAGAATTAGTATGAAGACTATACATCAATAAATATAATAAACAATTTTTGTTGTACATACAGCCTTAGCAATAGATTCATATTGCACTACATGGGCCTATTACGTTTCTAGTGCAAATTCTCCTGGGATAGTTTTAATTCGGTCTTTCTTGATTACTTATATAATTGGAAGACGTTTGTGTAACTGTCTTCTGAAATCACTTTCTTCATTCCTTTATTTAATCACAACACTTTCTACGCGAAACTTGTCTGGAAAGTTGAAAGGTGAAAACACTTTCTCTATTTTAATTGAATTGTCTGATCTTCTGTTTGCTCAGCTGAAACTACGAGGTGCTTCAATAAAAAAGCAAAAGCAAAGCTATCAGGCTAAGCAAACTATGTTTAATCTTAAAATTCTCTCAAAGATATGTAAACGAACTGTTAATCTATTTTATGTAATTTAGTGCACCATTTTCAAAATTGTACAATTGTTAATAACAAAATACTATTGATTTCTAATTTCAATTTCTCTCTAATTATAGCCAGCCTTCACACTCTTGCTAATAGATCGCTTTTTTCTATCGTAAGTAGTTCATAGTAGTAAGTATCCATTACGACTGTCAGAAAAATCAAAATTTTCGTTTCTTAGACTTATTCATCAAAACGATTCCAAAAATATTCATAAAACAAAGCTAATGTATTACTTTTGTTCATACTTATTATGAAATTATATATCTCGTTATAATGCCCTTTCCTTTTTAATATAACCGTGGTTTTAAAAAAATGTGAATATAATCTAAACTTAAATCGTGCACATTTGTGAGCTTTAATTTAGCATATGTATATGTCAAATATATAACAACCTCACTTTATATTTATTAAAAAACTTAATCTTATATATTTTTTCCATCTTAGCTATGAATGAAAATTTTCTGAAAACCAGTTCCGTTTAATTTTTCCTCATTAAAAGGATTAAATTCCGTGTTTGAATTTATTTCGTATTTCTAGAAAAATATCTTAATAAAAACAACTCATGTATTTCACAGCAACTACGTGGTGCCTATTTTTTTCGTAAAATCACCTACGCAATTCCTAAAAATAATATTTCTATGTTTTTACCTTTCACATGAGTCAAAATCTAGATATATTTCTTAATTGTATTTTATTGGTTATTAGTTTGTGGGGTTTTTGAAATATTTGTATCCACCTACACCAGTTCCCACGACAGTGACTATTACCTGGACCCGCCAGCATTCACAGTAACTGTGATTCCGACAGACATGGTAAAACTTAGCAAAAAACGATGAGGAGGGAGAATGGAGGTTTTTCGGGGATATAACACCAACTGTTGTAAGGGCACTACCGCCTCCTTTTTGTTCATTCTATCTTAGTATTTCTAACTTAGTATATATATATATATATATATATAGTAATATAAAATAAAAGTGAAGAAGTACTAGAATAAAACAAAATAATATAAAAATATAATTTTAAAAAATATAAATTCTGGGATAATATCAAAATGTATACAAAAATCACTAAACCAAACACACTTAAAGGAAAAGTATCACAAAAAAAACACATAAAAATAAGAAAATTTAAACTTTTTAATGGAGAAAGAAAAAAATAACCATTTGTTGAACAATATTTTTCAACAATAGTTAACATTTTGCTAGAAAATAACATACTAACATATTATATATATATATATATATATATATAGTCGAGATTCCCTATCAAAGAGAGTTGAATACTCAACAAGCAAAACTGAGAAAAAAAATTGAAATTAAAAGACAACCAGAGATTGAAGGATAAATGAGGAATTAAAAATATAATAGGGTTTGAAATATTAAAAAAGATGCTACAGTATTAACATTGGTGACTTTCTTTCAATTTACTAAAGAGTAGGTGTTGATCTCACTATGTAAAAACATTTAAATAAAAATGTAATATGTAATATATATATATACTGCAAGTATTCCCATTTTGATGCTTCGATTATAACTAATTATCAAAAATGTTAAAATCTCATTAATTGCATAATAAAAACAAACTTAGTTATTTGAGCGTAAATAATAATAAAATATTTTTTTGTGTAAGATCTAGTATATCTCTCATTCCATCATATATGCTACAGAAAAGTATTGTTAGCATTTTATTTATCTTTTAAATTCCTTCTTTAAAAAGGTTTCATAAAAGTTTTGAAATTTCTTTCCCTTTACTTAAGTGTAGGTGTTGATCTCACAATGAAAAACTTTTAAATAAGTTATTTGTTACATAAAAAAACCTAATTTTTAAATAAGTTAATTCAAATAAAAAGAATAATACATTTTAATGAATTTTTAACATGACTGATTCTGGTAAATGGAAACAAATATTAAATTATCTCGAACAATTATAAATATCACATATTTCCAAGACAGAAAAAATAATTGTGCATAACATCGCATTTTCTATAATTTTATAAAACTGTTAATGCATTGTTTCGATTGTGCTATAGATAAAATGAAAATAATTGCTTAGTTTAATAAGCATTTCTTTTTTTTTTCATTCTTTGATAATATTTTACGCTTAAACCGTAGTTACTTGCAAATTTAATGAAGAATATAGAAATGGATAGAGATATACCTTCCAGAAATAACATTTCTGTTGGTAACTACTTGTCACTTTTCCACCCCGTTGCTTGTCTTCACTAAACTGACAAGAGCATATCTATTAATGTAAATAATGGCCAAAAGAATCCGTGTTTAGCGCTGCAGGAAATAGCGAATATACTCGACTACACGTGGAATTGGCTTTCACTGGCAGGTGGTCGACTGTTGTTCCAAAAGAGCTAATTGAGAACGCCTTTGTTGTCGAAACAAGAAGCAGATGTTTGAGAGCGGAATTTGTAATTAAACTTCTGCAGATTAGCGACGTTATTAGAAATATCCTCCTTAAAGAGAAAGATAACATTTTTTCTTTTCGTTATGCTTCTAAGAACAAACATTGTTATTTTGAATAGATTGAGTATGCTGTTACCGAACTTTTCCTGCTGAGAGGCTTATCTTGCTGACAAGGAGCTGTCTTTTAAAGTACAAAAATGACTCGGTAAACACTTGATTGGCTAAGGAAAAATCATTTTTTCTCGGTTAAGAAATGTATAGAATAATTTATTTGCCTCTCAAGATAAAGAGAAAAGTATAATTAAGTACTGCATTTAAAATTGATGTATTTTATGTCTAAATGCAAAGCAAGGAATATTATGAAATGCGTATCATATTATAATTGTTTCACCAATATTATATATAAATTTTACTTTTTAGTTACCTTATATTTCATGCAATCTCAACTCTAAACCGTTTTTAGTTATAACTATATTTTGACTGTCTGTGTTTTTAGTTAAATAAAAGAAAAACTTTTCAGTAATGTACAATTTTAACATGTAGTTTATACCTTTACATATATTTTATACCCTTTTCAGTAATGCTCAATATTAACAGTTAACTTATACCAGACATGAATATTGTAATACTAGTTAAAATTTTCAACTTTCATAGTACTTTTAAATCAGTTTTAATTAGGCAATGTGAAATAAGTTTTCATTAAAGAAGAGTTTTTGAACTATGTTTAAGAAAATATATATTTATGAAAAAGATTAATTCATGATGTTTACCATTAAAACTGGAAAATAAGATCTATCTTTGAGTCTGTGCTCTGTAACAGAAAAAAATTTATAGCAAATACTAAGATACAGAGGAATTAAATATATTTTAATTCAACATTTCTTAGTTATGAAGCAAATATGCAATTTTTGAAGTACTGCATTAACGAATTATAAACTCAGTAACTAATTGCAGTTATGTAGTTTAAGATATTTAAAATGCAAGAAGTTAGGAGAGCGTGCTTCTTTCGTAATTATGCATCACTTATGTTTCTCCTTAACTAAGAAATACTTTTCCGTGATGTTTTAATCACAAAGTAAGTACATTACTACACATAATTTAAGCAATTTGCCGAAGTATAAATAAACCCAGATGATTTAAAAAGTAACACAAATAATGAAATCTCACAAGGGCGAATGTCTTGCACATTATTTATAGTTTTTTAATATAATTTTTTCAGAAAGAAAGTATTGGAATATTCCCTTACTGATGTGATTATATAGTTAATTATATTTTAACAAATTTTTCCCAAGACAACGAGTAAATGAAATATTATACAGTTATTGGTTAAACACAGTATATCGAATTTCCCCAAGGTGGGATTGAGAAAAATTCGTTAAGGTATCCGACTACGTTCGGAACCGTGATTTTGCAAAAGCAAATAAATATATAATATTTATGAAATTTAGTGTCACTTAGATTATAAAATGTATATAAAATTGTTTTAAGAATAGTATACAAAAAAAAAATTTTTTAAGTACAAATTTTTCAAAAAAAGAACATGAATGACCCATTTTCAAAATATTCTCCTTTTTTGAAAAATACTTTTGTTACAATTATTTTTTTTGGGATATAGCTAACCCCCTTCAGAGGTAACGATAATTTTTAAATATAAATTAGAAGTGGGGTTTACCATGTTTTAAACAGAGGAGAAATTTTTAAAAAAAAAAAACCCTATAATCATTTCAATGGGTTGTAACTAAAAATAATGGGAAATTTCCAAAAAAACATTTTAGCCTCTGTACAGAGGTCGACTATATAAGGAAAATATTTTATTAGAAATTTTCCAAAAGAGAACATTTTGAAAAGGTTTTTTAAAGTTAATTTTTTTTCCGAAATATTGTACTTAAATATTTTTTTTTAAATAACTTAAAAAATTTTTATACAGATTCTAACTAAGTGACCCAAGTATCATGAAAACTATCCATTTATCCGCTTTTTTAAAATCACGGTTCCGAACGTAGTAGGATACCTTAAGTCGAATTCGGGTAAGTCGTCGTATGATTTCGCATATATATATATATACATAAATTGCTTTTGTTTTGGACTGTAAACAAAATAAATTAATAATTTAGGGAGGGGGTTCAATAAAATCTAAGTCACTCAAATACAAAATCCCAAGCCGAAGTTATTTTGATGTAGAAAGTTTCATAAAATTAAGAAAAGTCTGTTGGAAATATTTTCCTCCGTAAAATTTCCAGAATGTGAAAATTTTTTTTTCCCTTTTATTGAGAAAATAAGCTCTTCATTGGGGTCTATATTTCCAAAATTTGAAGCCCCTTTTCAACTAAAATGGGTTTCTGTCAAATTCCTAATCGTCATTTGATCGTTTGATCGAACTGAGACTACAGACCAGTTCTTCAATGTCTTTCTCTTGTTCGTGCATTTCTATAAACAAGAGCAAGTCATTGTCCTATTGGTATATTTTTCTTCTTGTTCATGCACCTTAAATGCCAGCTCTTAATTGTGGGAATCTAGAAGTCCTAAATGAGCCGACTATTCGAACCGTGTTTTTTAAAAGCATGATTTTTTCATGATATTTTTTCCCTTGATTAAATAAGAAAAATTTTTTTAAGGACATTTTGAAAAAAAAAGTATTTTAATTTAAAATTTTGTAAAAAATTAACAGAATAACTTTTTCAAATTTTCCCTTTTTGGAAATGCTTTTTTAAAATTTTTTGTTATATGCTGACCTTTGTAAAGAGATGACTATGTTTTTTGAAAATTAATTATTTCAGAGTTAAAAACCCAATGAAATATTATCGGCTTTTTTTTTAAAATTTCCCTTTTTTCCGTAAAACAGATAAATCCATTCAAGCTTTATATTTCCCTTTGGGAGCCCTTTCAGAGGGCTGGTATTAGGGTATTATTATAATGGAAATTTTTCTAAAAGGAGAAAAATTTTAAAAACCATTTTCTAATTTTTATTTTTTTTAAAATATTTAAATTTTTTTTAATTTTTTTTTGCAAAATCACTTTTACTTAACCCAAAAATTTTAAATTTATTTTAAATTTTTTTAAAAAACACACCAACCTTAATTTCTAAATTTTTTTACTGGGAAAAGACCAAATTTCTTCAAACTCGGTTTTTTTAGAAGAAAATAAAAAATTTTCAAATTTTAAATTTTAAAATTTTAAAAATATATTTTTTTTAAATTTTTTTTTTTTTTTTACTTTTATATACTTTATAATCTGCAGGGGTATCTCTTTTCAAAAAAAGTTATTCTTTTACAGAAGTTCTTTTGGAAATATATAAAGTCAAAATAATATTTTCAATGCTTTTAAAATTAATATATGTAGTGCTAGCAAAATATACTTTGGAAGTAGAATATATTAAGCACATATAATATCTTTTACATATTTTATTGCTTGAATGTACATTTAAGGTCTGAGTGAGAAATTAAAAAAATTGAGTCAAAATACCCCCAAGTAAATAAAATTTGTTTAGCTTGAATCAAACTACTTTCAACAATATTATTGAGGCAGAATAGAATACAAATATCCTTTTAAACTTTAATAATCGATGAATAATTTGTAAAATTGATTTATTTGAAACTTAATTGTAATTTTGTTATAAAGGACAAATGGATAAATTTATAAACTAATAAAATACGCAGCAATTTATAAAAACAACATGAAGAATAACTTTCTAGGGGTAGTACTATAACCGTGGAGTCATGTGAGAAAATATAATTAAAACATAATTTTTTTAGTCTGGAGCTAACCGAGAAAAATCCCTTTGAGGTGCACGTCATCACTAATAGTTTCTGCAAATAACTTTAAATATATTTTTCCACTTACCAAGAATTTCTCAGATGCAACTCAAGAGTTAAAAAATAATGCTCTTGGTTTTATTAATGCTCACAGAAGAGCTAAGATGAATTGGTAACATTTAAGGCTGTTTTCGGTAAAAGTACGAGAGCTTGAATTAAACATGAAACACATTTTAGACAGAAAATGCCTCAATTTCCATGGAAATTCGCAATATTATAACTCATATCTCTGTCAACAATATAGTGTCTTTAAAAATTTCAAATTATTCTATTAATATATATATATTTTTTTCGTTTTAATACGTGAAGGCATAGCCCATTTAACATTACGGTATAGGAGAAAAATCGCGAAACTCATTTTATACTAGAAAAAATGAATCAACTCGGTTTAAAATAAGATATATGATAAAAAAAAATGGTGCTCGCTAAAGGATAGTGAAGCTAGAATATCATATTAATTTTCATTTTTTATATCTGAAAAAATATTCCGAATTCGGGTTCTATTCTTTAACATTAACCGAAAACAGCCTTAAACTAAGAAAATAAATGATGCAATTGCATCCCAGATGAAAATACCTATTCTAATAGTTTGTGGACTCAGAATAATCTCTTCAGTAACATCAGCATCTTATTAAATAGCTTGACTCCATTACGCAGTGAAGTAATTCTAATTTTTCTGGGAGTTTGAAAGGAACCCTCAATCTTATTTTCTAAAATATGTTAAGGTATACCGACTTTTTCAAAGGAGCTTAAGAACTCAGTCAGATAGATAATTGACACATTCCTTTGGATCACGAGTAATAAGCTTAGTGCGATGGGTAGTATCTTCGTTTGTCTTTGTTAGTGAATCATTCACGTCTGTCCCAATTACTGATGATGTAATTCACAACATCCAGTCAAACACCAAAGCTAAATTGTGCGTTACCATGAAACAAGTAAAAAAGGAAGTGGAAAGTGACAAGTATTTATTGTAAATCCAGATGACTCGCAAGACAATCATATGTTCCTAATTTTTTCATAAATTCAAACTTACAAATGTAAATTTGAAGAAAAAAAATGTGCATAAAAACGTCTTAAGCTATAAAAAAATGAAAAATTACCGTCATCTAAATTAAAACTTTTTAAAAGCATTTAACTAAGACTAATTTAGCTTAAAATAAATTGGAATATAACTTAAAACACTGCAATAATTGAAAAAAAAACTTTAGAAAACAATTTAAAAGATTTAACACGATCAAACAGCCACATGAAGTGTATTCGCAATAGCTGGAAAACAATTCCCAATATTAATTTAAAATTTATCTAAAGCTGGAAAATACATTATCTAAAACGGTTAAATAAAATCGAAATATGGCTTAGATCAACTTAAAAAAGATAAAATAACTTTTTTTTTACTAAACTACATCCAGCGTTAAATCAGTATTTTAAACAGTCACTGCTGCCCAAACCAAACTACTGTAATAATATCTTTTTATGATGATTTATTCAAAAATCAACTCTAACTATAGAGCAAGGAAATGAATAAATACTAGTATAATGATGTAACAATCTATACAAGAGGGAAAGAATAACTACATGAAGAATAATCTGTTGTATTCAAGAATAGATATGACGTCATGAAACATTATTTCGCCCAAATCTATGAAAACCCGCTTCTAAATTAAATTTTTTTTTTTAAAAGAAGTTCAGAGGGAACTTTAGAAAAGTATCATTGAGTTGTATATCATCATCATTTATACTTTTATTTAAAAACTTTCCCTCGTCCTGATTTTTGTGTTTCATACTACACCCCGCATACACAAACTCTTCATTTTATCAGTGTGTGTAATTGCTCTGAATGCTAAATTCCATTCAGAAGCAGTTGAAGTCAAAATATGATTTATTCTTTATTTATGAACTGTAGCTGTTTGATATGAATAAGTATTTGTAAAAATAAATAAACTTTCGTAACCAAACAAAAAGCATTGTGAATTATTTTTGGATGGAGTTGTTTTTCCTGCTTTGTTGCTTGAAGAATTGTTTTTCAAGATAAATAATTATAACACTTAAAATATAATATCTGAAAAAATTAATATATTCCCTTGATTTATTTATTCATTGCAAGACATTTATGTTTAAATAGAATTTCAATTCTTCCTTAAGTAAATTTCTCATTCCCCTTTTCAGTCTTGTGTCTTCATCCAGTAAATAATGGTTTCTTATCAGTATAGAGTCAAGGCATGTAAATCTAAGTGTTAATTGAATTAGATAAGACATGTCTTTCTCGACTTCCATTAGATTTAATTAGATTAGGTTTGATTTGATCTTTCCACCGCGCGCGAAGTTATTTGGTATTCACCTTGTAATTATAAGGCACTCACTTAACTTAATGATCGTGTAACAATAATTTCATTGTTTCTAGTCAGATGTTATGTTACATAATGTACAAGTGCTCTATTATTAAGGTATCAAAAGTATTCTTATGCTTCAGTGTTACGAAAATTGAATTGATTCCTAATTTTAAAGAAATGTTACTGAACATCCCTTGATTAATATCTTAGAAATTGGATAAATATATATGTATATATACAACCTATAAATCTAGTTTGCTAAATGTAATTCATTTAGTCACATTGGGGATAATTTGAATAAATGTTATGGCTTTTGATGAATTATTTCTGAAGTATTCAAAGGGAAAAAGGAAATTGCCAATTCAAGAATTTAATACGCCTATTGCGGAAAATATTGAAAAAATAAGCCTTACTTTTGAATAATTAAATATAATTTTCAAGAATAAAAACAGTATAAGAATCTATTATGAAACGCGTAATCGTTTACATTTTATTTCAAATGACAAAATACCTGATTTAACCTGAAATACGCACAGAATTAAATCTGTGGTGGTGTGATATCGATAAAACCAGTAATATCCACCACGTGATGACGATCGTTTTGGCGTAATGGCTAAGGTACTCGTTTTTGGATGGGATGGTACCCATATCGAATCTTCCTTCATTCATTGGTGACCCTGGCCTTAGAACCCGCGTCTTTCCCCCAATCCCCCCAAAAAAAACAAAGTCGTTAGACACATGACGCAATTAATCCGTCACACACGACAACGCAACCCTCAAAGCCGTCACGCACGAATGATGAACTGTTTAAACACGCCCAACGAATATGGCATTTAAACCCCATTCGCCAGTCACTGGCAGGGGGGTAATGTGATGGTATTTAACATAAAAACCCCATTTAACCACCACGCGATGACGATCGCGGCGTGGTGGCTAATACCATTTTAAAACGGAAGGTACCCAGATTGAATCCTTTCTTTAAATCTATAAATAATGTTGTACTTAAATTACACTCTTGACATACTTGCAGTTTAACTATTATATCTAAAAAATTATATGCTCACTAAACCTTAATGAGTAGTAAATTACATTAGCTACTTATAAAAATGTCTATTTTCAAGGTTTATCATTAGTTTTTATTTTTAAAATTAAGAAAAATAAGATTTTTTTAAGCAGATCCCTAAGTGAATCTACATAATATTTTCATACCAATAAGAACAAAAGATGGATTGTTGGAGTGAACGCAGCTAACTTATATCTGAGCATTCAGCAAAATATATTACTTTTAATATTAATTGACAATAGTTTTGAACTAATTTGTTGAAAGTTCTTACTCCTTAACATTTATCAAGACTTATAGTAACTATATACTATGGAAAAACTGGATGAGAGGAAATTTTATTGAGAAACGAACTTATAAACGAAACATATTGAGAAGAATTTTTGGAGCAGTGAAGGAAAATGGAGTCTGGAAAATACTTTACATTTTTGAATTACAAAGGAAGCACAGAAAAACAAATTTAATTAAAATAATTAAAGCTTCCTAACCAAGGTGGTTTAGCCATATATTATGATATGATGACAACAACCCACTTAAGCAAATAATGTTTTTTAAACCAGAAATAAAGAGAAGAGGCTAGACGATATAGAAAAATGCTTGCGAAAAATAAGCGTAAATAGATGCAAAACAATAATAATAAACAGATCAAGATGGTTTAATCTAACTCAGACAGCATTGGTTGGAAATCGTCTGTAGTGCTTAGAAAGAAGTAGAAATAACTTTACACTTTCACATGAAAACGTTAAACAAGAATAAAATATTGAAATGTGTTATAGTTAATATATCATTAAATAATAAATCATTTGTAAATAAATCCGTTGGAGATTTTGTTAAATATCATAGTTGTAAAAATACAACAATGCAATATTGGATCCAAAGCTTATAATTCAAACTAAGTTTAATGCAATATTTCAACATTTACGTATGATGGGTTATTCATAAATTTTCTTAAACGACACAAACTCATTTCCCAGAGGTAAGGCGAGGCTTTAAACAATCTAATACGAAATTTTCTACTTAAGTTGTTGATTTGAAGCGAAACTCATTTCCTTATCTGCTTCCCTTCACAAAATTCTCGACAGCAAAACAGACGATGTCCGTGCTGGTATACAGGCCAATAAATTACGTAAGAGGGGATGAAGGAAGACAATACTTGATTGGATTTTCGTCTTAAACACGTGACCTAGTTATGTGATCCATGCTATATATCAAGCATGGATATGATAAAGTTTTGCTTCGCGAAAACAGAACATTGGATGGAGAATTTGAAATGTTACAGAAAAATTTGGGACAATTCCATATATTATGCAATTGTATGTAATCATATTTATGTAAACGTTTTACGTACCTTAGAAGAAAAAGCAATGAGGAATGTTTCTTATCTTTTGAAAGAAATGTTTTAGTGGTGAAGTATATTTCGCAAATTATTCCACGAAAATTTACTTTGTAAACTGAGTCACTAATTTCAAAATTAAGTAAAATTTAAGGTACTAATTATTTCTTATGTTATCAAATATAGCTCATTCCGTAATATTTACTATTATGAAATTAAATGAAAGTGAAAAATATAAAAGTATCACGTAAATAAATCATTATGAAATAGTTTATAATTTATTGGTAATTTAATTTTTTAATAAACTGCATACTTATTATATATTTATCTTTACAAATGTCTATATATATAATTTTTTTATAATTCATCAAAGTAATATTATAAAGTTTCTTGTTCCACTTTATTAAGAAATTTTCATGAGTTAGAAAACTTCATATTGCTTTTCATGTAAGAAAAAGCTGTATTTTTACTAGCCGAGAAAACTATTATATTAAATTTAAAATGAATGTCTTAAGAAATTCAATTTTTCTTAGAAATTGTATTCAGGTGAACGTTTCGGTTAAATTGTATAAAATGAATGATCGTGCTTTTGACAATTCTAATTATATAAATTTTGACACATAGTAATCTATCAATATATGTGTACTAGAACTTTTTCTGAGTACAAAACATTAAATTGTTTATAAAATAAAAGTCTTATACATTAAAATAAAGTTGTATACATTATAAAGTTTAAGGTATCCCACTACGTTTCGGAACCAAAATTTTGCATTAGCGTAACAAACAATTTTTTTTAATATTTAACGTCACTTAGGTTAGAATATACATGTAAAATTGTTTTAAGTACATTAGTACAATAAAAGTTTATTTAAATGCAATATTTTGGCAAAAAATTAACATTGAATTACCTATATTCAAAACATTCTGGTTTTATGGAAAATGCTTTTTTAATAATAATATTTTGACAATATATAATTCAGACCTTCGTACAGAGCCTTAACGAGGATTTTTTAAATATACAATTTAGAAGTGGATTTATCTCTATTTTAATACATATCAGTAGAAAGATTTTAACAAAAAAAAACCCCACCAATAATTTTTTAGTTGGCAGTAACTCTTAAAATAAAACGAATTTTTCAAAAGTCGTAGTTCAGGCTCTTTTGATAACTGTGTTATATGTATATAAGTAAAATATTACAGAAGCATTTTTAATGAAAGCAGAATGTGTTGTGAAAATAAGTAATTCTCAGTTCATTTTTGTGCCAAAATGCTGCATTTAAGTAACGTCTTATTCTAATAATATTCTTGAAACAACTTTATATGCATATTCTAATCTAATGATACTAAATATTTAAAAAAATATTCGTCTGTACGCTTTTGCAAAATTTCGGCTCCGAACGTAGTCGGATACCTTAATGAATTTGAAACATGATTCTTGACCATAATATAATCCATTGAGATATTGCTGAAGTTGAAAAATAGCAGGCTAACATTTTAGATGTGTGTGTATTCAAATAATCGGAAATTATTGTATCAAAACTATCATAGATATTTTATCCCCGCAGAAGACATGCACTCGATACTAACGTTAGTAGTTGCGAAGGACGACTAGGTCACCCAAACCTTTTTTTAAAATTATTTTTATTGTACACCATAAAAATCGTAATTCCATTGAATAATTTAACTAACAGAAAAGTGCCAACCCTAAAAGCGGTCTGCGAAAAAAACCCCCCATTCAGAGATTTTTTCTGCCTTCAAGAAAAATTCCCAAAAAGCGGCCGGCCCTTTTTAAAAAACGTTTTCCCCTTTTTTGAAAACCCCCACCTAAAAGCTAAAAAATATGTGCGGTGCATTTCTAAACATCCCCAGAATAAGACTTTAAGTGCAGCCCCCAAAGGAATCCCTTTTACTTTTAAGGAATTTTTTTAAATTTTTCTTTGATACTTTGAGAAAAAATCATATCAAAGTGAACTAAAATGTTTCCAATGTACGTGGTTCTAATAAAAGACATGAACCCCATACACTTTTTACTAACATTACAGGAATGATATTTACAAGCATATTGTCATATTTTGCTCAAGTTATTGTAGTTTTATTGTCTTCCAATGATTGACAAATAGCATGTTGAACTCTTTCTTGCTTGTGTCTTTTTGAACTGGTGCACTTGTGTATTTATATCTTTCATGGTGAATTTTTTTAGGTAGCATTTGAAAACTTTTCTTTCAACTCAAAAATTTCATGTTTATCTCTTTTCTAAAATTTACTTTCACTATCATGGCTACTATCCAAATATATTAGAAAATAAATGTTGCAAAAAGTTCTGAATACTATCCATAATTTCATCATTTCTTCCTTTGCTTGATCAGTTTCAACTTCATTCAATAAAGATCAATCACACAAATGCCCATTGTTTTATTTATATTTTTTCATTTACATTTATAAATCATAATGAGTCGTACAGAATAGTAATTAAAACCAATTAGTTCACAGGAGAAAAATGTAACCTGTTTATAGAAACTATTTTGGAACAAAAGTGGCCGCACGGAGAACTCAGTCATCCCAAGTACCTTAAGATCGTAAGAAAATGTTTGCCCCTCCTTCAAAAAAGGGAGATATGTGACCAACACATTTTTGTTCTCATAAAAACTGTCAAACAGGAGGATTCTGACAAGGTCATTGGTAACAAATAGTTTTCTCAAAATTAAAGATTTCGTGATTCTGTAGTGCAGTGCTTCTCAAACTTTAAGTATTTGCGACCCTATTTTCTATCATATAATTTTCACCGCGCCCCTCTGCCCCCATAAAATAACATTGTATAGAATGCAATTATAATGTAATTTGACAATAAAGCTACAATACTATTTTAATTATAAACCGTGTAGTAACAGGCATTGATGGATATAGGAAAACAGATGAGCTTGAGTATGTTATTCCTCTTTCAACGAGAACTTGGAAGTAGTGTATGTATATATATAGTTCTATTAGTCAGATAAATAGTTTATGTGTATATTTTAAAGTCCAGATTAGTGTCCCCTTTTTTTGACTGGCAACGAAAGAATCTGATGATGGATTTAATGGGCTTTGAACTGTAAAAAGCTAGGGAAATAATAAAAAATATATTAAAAAGGGGAGAGAACAATAAAAAATGTTTAATATTTTCACTTTTTTTAAATGGTTTAAACTTATATCATTTAAATATATTTAATCATGGTGTAATAATTTGCATATAACCTACAAATTATCAAGATAAATTTAAATTTTGTTTGGAATTTTTTTAAAGAAAAATCCATAGGATGTTTATATTAAACTTGTTTTTCGTTTAATATTGATTAAATTTTTTTTTCAAATACATTGTACCGTGCTGATAAATTTATATATAAGTAAATTATATACATGTAAATGTGTATTTTGTATTTATTACGTCAGAATGTATTTTGTTTTGCTTCCTTTCAGAAAATTAATAATTTTTTGAAATAATATTTTATTTTTGGTTTTTGGATATACTCGCGCCCCCCATGTAGGGTTATCACGCCCCCCTAGGGGGTGCGCCCACAGTTTGAGAAACGCTGTTGTAGTGACTCTGTACCCCGCTTAACTACTCCCAGGTTAATATTGTTTTGTTCCAAAAAAAGTGGAAATATATCTTACATGAGGATATCTTACGTTTTGCCTACCGAAAACTTGTTAGATTCAATGTAATGTTCAGTACATTGAAAAAAAACCCCAGGAAACTAAATTTTAATTAGTTATATTCTAAAATTGAAAGTGATAGTTATATATAGACCCATCTTAGGAAACAATGTAATTAAAACAAACTACTGTTATAAAAATAGCAATTAACATTAGCACTGTTCACAAGATGAGTTTCAATTATGGAACAAATAGTTTTCTCGAGTATTACAAGTATGTTTCAATGTATTAGAAATAGTGTCATTACACTGATATATTGGTTAATAGTAAAATGTATTAGAAAATAAATGGTGTTTTCAAGAATTTCTGAATACCAAATGAGAACACTAATTGGACTCTGAGACTAATTTCAATGTCAATAAGAATTTAAATACTATAAGGAGTATTTTTCAAATAAACTAGATTCAAATAGATATCGGTATCCATTCAAGGAAAATAAATTTGGAATAATTGAATAATTTAATTTGCATCGGTAAATCTATCTTATAATTTAAGGTAGTCTTCTAGATAGATGTATATTTTCTCTTTACTAGTAAAAAAAAAGAAAAGAAATTATATGCATACATATGCAATTCTTTTAACGATAACACCAATGATTTTCAAATTATCCACCCCAGAAACTGAATTTAGTTACTCGTTGATTTTTCCTCCCTTTTTTTTAGATATTATGTCCAATATCCTTCTGAGAACATTTTTTTATCTGTTATCACATTTATTTCTTCTTTTATCCTAATTTTCTAACGTCACGTTGGCAACACTTTCATACTACATTATCCGATGTTAACAAAGCACAGATGTCAAGAGAAGGCGTTCCAGAAATTGTGTGCAAGAGTTTCTAAACAACTGGATTTTGTCAGGATTTTTTTTCATCATTTAATTTTCTTTCTGCTTTTTATTATTAATTCCAATCCATTCTTATCTTTCATGCGAATACATTTTTTGATGAGGTTCTAGAGGGAAAAAAAACGAGCTACACTGAATGCTTGCTTGGAGTAAATTAATTATAAACTTCGTAGCCCCTTTTTGTTTCTGCTGCACTGATTAGTTTAATTACTTTCCTGATGCTACTACTGCTTCGTGAACTTTACTTGAATAATCCTTTTTTCCCTGCTGCGATACTTTTTTCACGTCGAAGACACTCTATCTCGAGCGTTTTATTCGTTTTTAATTGTTTTATGGAAGGGACTTCAGTCTTTGTAATTTAACTACCAGATATAAAAATGTTGCTGGAAGATGTAATGTGACATAATATTTTTTTTTTACAATTCAAATGCTTGTTTAAAATACCAATGGACAGTTTGTTCAATAAAGGAATAATAGTTTACTACAAATAACATATACTTTTTTTAAAGTAAAATGTTGTTTATGATTCTTAAATGACTGTTAGTAAAAAAGAAATCATGTATATATATATACTGAAACATGTTTACGGGAGCCTCGTTGTTTTATTGGAGGGATGTGGGATGGACTTAAAACATCTAAAAGGTAATTTACTTTTATTTTTTGAAAAGGATTTGGGTGCAATAAAAAAATTAGCATTTTTGGAAATTCTTCAAATTTGAAAAAAATAAAGAAATAAGAATAATTTTAAAAGAAGTTCATACATTTTTAATGCATGATTTTCCATTATTTTTAACTTCCAGTTTTTAATGTTTCTTTAAGCCATTGTTTTTCAAACGTTGGACTCACCCTCTAGGGGAGAGCAATTATATCGAAAAGTTGGAAAACAAAACATTATTTAAGAAAAATTATTAATTTACTGAAAGGAAGCAAACCAAAATACATTCTGACATAATAAAATATTCAATACATATTTACACTGATATAATACACTTATAAATGTATCAGTACTCCACAAAGTATTTCCTAATTAAACAGTACTGATTTAAGAACAAGTCTAATAATTACCAATTACCCTATTGGCATGTCATAAAATTATATGCAAAATTTAATACTTATCCTGATAATTTATATGGTTTATGATTAAAGTCCTATTGAAGTTTTATGTCAAAGTGTATTATGGAATTGAATACATTGTTATTGTATGGAAGAAGGGGGCTTTGAATATTATAATTGAAAATTGGGGCGTAAGTATAGAAAGTTTGAGGAGCACTGCCTTAAGCCAATAGAGAATCTTATGAAACTGGTATGAGATCAATATTATATTATTTTGAATTTATTATGTAATTATTTGTAAAATGGTTTGTGAACTTTACACTTATTATATCTCTCAGTGAATGAATACATTTAATTAAAAAGGGAAGTTATAATTTTAGGTAATTTTCAATAGACTAATAACTAAGAAAGCTTTTTTTTTGTGAGAAACATTGAGAATTGGGGAAAGTTAGGACTAATAATAGTTGATAAACAAGCCAATTTTATTTAACAAAGCTTATTTAAAAATAAATCTGTAAAAATTTAACTATTATATCTTAACCATATAAATATAATATGATAATTAATATTATTATTTTATGCAACAAACATATGATTTTAAGAAACTAAAGTTTATTTTAAGAAGTTGATAAAAATCCTATGTGAAATAAGACTGTTATAATTATACTGACAGAAATTTTTCAGAAAAGTGCTATTTATAAGAAAGGCAAAACATTCTCATGAAAAAAACAAATTGTATTAAGGATTATGCAGTTAATATTCCTATTAAGAACATGAAACTTGATACATGAACTTTATTAAAAAAAACATGTTGATTATTAATTGAAAATAAATACTATTTGTCTACCATTTCATTTAAATAGAATGCTTACATTAAGAATGTAGGCATGTTTTCATAAATTGGAAATCAATAATAAGTTATTTGTATTCATGTTCTTCGTTTTCATGAAAACTTACAGATGGTTGAATTTCATCGTAATGTACAAAATGCATTATAACATCGTACTATTTTTAAGGAAGATAGGAATTTTCTCAAGGATGTTTTCAGCATTTCACAAAATATATTAATTTAATAGCAACATTAAAAACAATTCAGTTTTGTATTGAAAAAATTAAGATTTTTTTTTATCCTTAGCTTTAATTCCGTTGTTTTGACGAGGGCTATTGAAAATTTCAAACTAAATTTTGATTATTACGATAAATATTTTTAGCCCAATTTTTAATACAAGTATAAGAATTGTAGCTAAATTTAAGAAAATCTGCTAAGTTTCATGATGAATTGAGCTATTTAAAATCAATAAGGGATAATTACACTTTAATATTATATAATAAATGACGTACCAAAGCAAAACTATAGTAACTCTTTAAAAGTAATAAAAATAAGCCAGAATAATAATAAAAATCTTTAATGTAAAAAAATAAAAATTTTGAGCATAAAATGCTGAGTTCTAGAGATGAAACATTTTATCAAATGTTTTGCTTGGGGGTAAATTCCTTTTTAGCTCTTATCTCCTGAATGTTTGCAGAAATAGCAATTTTTTAGAATCCTTTCTAATGAATTTATCTAACATTAACTTTTCTTTCATTTGCTTTTAATCACTAAAAAAAGTCTCACTTTCAAAATATTTTAAATTTGATAAAATTCTCAAACAAGTATTGTACAATTTTTTTCAATCCATGCTTTTAAATTATCATTTCAAAATATCTGACGTAAAAACAATGGTTTTTAATTACTTCCTTCGATGTTATAAGGATTCTTTTGTTTCTTTTTATTCGTCGATGAAAAGGAATGCATTTCATTTGAATAACAAATATTGTGTACAAAGAAAAATATTCTTATACTTAATAGGAAATAAATAAAGTGTTATAATCTTGTTTTAAAATTCTTCAGTTTCTTTATAATTGACATAAAATTTAATGTATATTTTTTTAAAACTAAATAATCCATTTAACTTTATCGCTTAATAACTTGCAAGTTTTTTTAAAAAGTTTTTTTAAGGAATTTCAAATAGATAAAAGAAAATGATTATTATTTACATAGATAATTCAAATTAGAAAACTCCCCAAAAAATAACGTATCGAAAAAAATATAAATATTATATGACTAGTTAAATATATTATGAGCAATAAATAATGTATTAAGTACATTGAATCATTAATAAATATTTGAGAACTAACACTGAGTATCTGCATTCTTAAACTTATCGCAAAAAATATTTTTTATTTCATTTTAAATTAATTTTCAGATAAATAATATATCGAACAGTAGGAAACTAATAATTAAAATCAACTTATGATCTTCATTGATCTTGGAGATAAAGCATTTTTTTTTTACCTTTTTGAATCTGAAGTATATTGATGGAAGCCCGGTGCTAGAGTTGTAGAGTATTGTGCTTCCACGCCACAGCTCTGGGTTTCAAACCCCTGGCTGGACTAGGTTGACTCAGTCTTTCACCCTTGAAATGAATAAAATGAGCACCAACCTTGTGTTGTTTACTAAACAATGGCAATTTCACTGACCACCTCGTCAGAACATTTGATCATGCACCTTAGCGTCTAAGGTCACGAAAACTGAGGTAGACACAGTAGGCCTCGGCTCTTCTTGGGCTGTTGCGACACTTAGTTTAGTTAATTATTTCGTTAATTAGACATAAACAGAAGTAAAGTATGGTTAAACAATCTAGTTTTAAATGCATGAGTAACTATTAATTATGAATAAATCAACTAATTTTAAAGTAGACTCAAGTATAAAATATGGTATGACCATTAAATAAAAGTTAATAATTCAATTTTCGGGAAACTTTAGAACAGGGATTAATCATGCTGAACAATTTGTTGCGCAAAATGGAACTAATGGAAATGTTAAAATCTTACATTCTGTATCATAATAATAATAATAAGAACTTAAGCAACCCTAAACAAATATTAAAATTTTAAATACAGCTTTAAAATGCTTATTATTACTTTAAAATCAAGAACTTTTATCTCTCTAGGTTTAAGGAACTTTTCTCTCTATATTTTTAAATTAGAATACTAAGAACATTCTTTTTTTGAGAAATAACCATAAAAATGGTTTTTTCTTTTGTAGTACAGCCTTTTATGACATGTTATAAATCTAAATTTATTTCTAATTTTATTTTGTCTTATATAGTTAAGAAAACACAAGGGGTTAGTGAACAACCCTAGCTAACTATTTTCTTAAGGCAATAAATGTTTTAAAGAAGCAAAAATTAGTCTGCGATTTTTATCAAAAATTATAGCTCTTTTTAAATTTTAAATACCTTGGATAAACATATTTAAGAAATAATTAGATATTATGCTGAACATCATTTATACATAATCAACAAACATGATACATGGACCCAAAAAAGGAAAACATTTTCTTCATGCTCATATTCAAAACCTTTACCCATGTAAATAAGAAAAAAATAGGTAGATTTTACCTTTACTCTTTTTGTTGTAAGAAAGTTAAAGCTCAGGTTACTCCATCAAACCTAACACCTTTTTTTGACACCTGAATATGGAGGAAAAATATTTTTAGTAATTCAGAGAACAGATTTTTGGATGAGATAGCAAGGAAATATAACGATAACATCAATTTATGAAAAAAGTTTCTTATTATAATGCTTGTTTTGAAAGGTGTGCTTCTTGTATAATACGAATAATATGAATTTCATTTTTATGGATTTCATTGCTTAAACCTGTTTATTTAAATAATTTTCAAAAATGTAAGTAAAAATAAACTTTTTTTTCCTTTCGTATCATTGCAAATATTTCAAATGTTCATTTGATTTCAAACATATAGGATAAATGCAAAAATTGGTATTTTAGTAAAGATAATAATTTTGGTAAGAGTTTATGGGTAATTATACTGCGGGAAAAATTCTTTTAAAGCAATTGTAAGAAAATAATGACTGAAATGATTTAGGGTTTTTTTTCCCAGAATGAAACCAAAATTATTTTTACTTACAAACACATTGCTTGGTTTCAGTGAAATAACTTCTGAGTTTGGGCATGTTGGTGAAACTCTTCTACATTTAGCTACTTATATATTGGTAATTATAACTGGTACTGAGACGTTTACAAATATTATTACTGACATAAAACATTATACCATTGCAATGACGGAAAATCCCTAATTTGTTTGCTGGCTATTTTTTTAATTACTATGTTCCTTATTTTTGGATGTTAAATTTGAGTCATTAATTATATAAAATGGCAGCATTTAACAATACCAATGAATTTTCCACCTAATTTTGAAATTATCAATATAATCAATTACATGGGTGCACTTTATTAAAAACTCATTTTATACAAAAATTTATATTCAAATTTGGAAACATTCAATGCCATAATATTTTATGAATATAATTATATTTTGCTTTAAATTTATGATTTGTGTGTAAAACTTAATTGAAGACAGTTTTTTGATAGATTTTCATTTTTAATTAATATTTAATATGTAAAAATACAAATTGTGTATTAAAATAATTATTTGTGCATTTGTTTCTAAGTACATGGTGTTAAATATTTATCTGAAAAATTAAAAAAATAAATAAACAAATTCAATCATATTGCAAATTTTTCACTTAATTTGGATTATATTAACATACATTAAAGTCTAAATGAAATACTTAGTTATTGAAGAGAGTACCCAAGAAGTTTCATATTTCTTTTTAAGCATTAATCATTTTCCATTTCTAAGGCAGCAGTTGAACTGAAGTTTAAAATTCAGCATAAGATCGGGTGAATATATGTTCAATCATAAAAGTACTTCGTCTTTCAATAAAATACGAGATTAATTTCAAAGAGAATTTATTTAGATATTTATGAAAACTTGTTGAATGAATCCTTTTATTGAAACTCTTCGTAAAAATTTCCTTTGATTTTTAGATGTTTGTGTATCTTTACTCAAGATAAACATAAATTAATTCAATTTTTGAAAATGACTATGATTCCATTTAATTTTGAATTTCTTTTCGTGATAGATTTATCAAAAGTATTTAAAATATTTAAATTATGAATTCAATAATTTTGTGAGAGACGAATGTAATGTAATAGTTTTGACAACATTCATTTATTGCTAATCTAAATTGCTCTATTATTTTTTTCTGGAAGAATATTATGTTTATTATGAAACAAATTAATGTGTATCTTTTTTAATAAATGTTTTTTTTTTTGATTTTTTGAATTTGTAAATGATTAAGGAATCTCTTATTGTAGAGTGTTACAAATACGTTTGAGTTGGCTTATTGTTTATTCTATGTTGGTTTATGAAATAACAAAATTAATCGTTTAAATGTTTGCAGAATATATATATATATATAACATAAATGAAAAATTGTATTTTTGCTAGAAATAAAAAAAAAAGAATAAGTGTGCATTAACAGATTAAAAATTTATCTGTTAGAATTCAAGTACTCTGTCTAAATTACTCATCAAATTTTATATTATTTTTTGAAAAAAAGACATTGGAGGGTCAGAAGGTATTTTATTTTCATTTACTTAATCTTTAACAAGTTAATACTGAAAAGATTTATGTTATAATTAATTTTAAAACAAATGAAACTTGTGTCTTGCTAAAAGCGTGGATTGAAATTCTTAAAAGGTATTATCGATTTTTTGTGATCTCTTGAATGGCATTTTAAAATTTTACATGGAATGTATACAAGGGAATACCTTTTACATTTTAAATCTTACTTTTGTTTTTCTAGAAATAAAATAATGCATTCAGATACTATATTTTTCAAGTAAGTAATGACGCACCGTGTATGTAAATGCAAATTGGCTTAAGTAATTATCTTAAATCTTGCTGCTAAGCAACACAGACATACAAAAGAACTGAATTACGAAAATGCGTGAGAAAAATTGTTTCATACTTTTGGATATTTTAAAAAAAGTCTTACATCAGAAGTAAAAGGACACATTTCTAATAGCTTGAAATGAAAAATATACATTTTGGTCTACTATTAATGTATGAATCTACTAAAATATTGAGTTGTATATATTGAATAACACTATTTTTAACTTTGTGTTGTATGTTCAATATTGACAATTACAAGCATAATAAATTATATATATAACAACTATTAGGAATGCGTACAAAAACGTGAACTAGATTTTGAAAGACAGAAAAAAAGTAAATCTGTCGAAAATATTTAGATGTTAGAAATAAGTTATTGAAAATATATATGAATCAATTAAATTTTACAATTAGAAAAAAATCTTTAATAAAAAGATAAATCGAAAAACACTTACGTAATAAAAAAGGAGTATTGTCAAGTTCACAGGAAAAAATTCCGAACTAAATTTAACATATGCCTTAGAACGCTAGGTTTATAAACATTATTTAATACAAGAATAATACAATTTATGTTTCTCACGAAGACTAATTGATGAAAAAATTAATTAATATGTTTGATACAGAAAAAGTCATTGTTTAAATTACCTTAATTATTATTAGAAAGATTTTTTCAATCTAAGAATTAAACTAATCTCTAAATAAATATAATTTAGAAAATATATTTACGTGACCAAGCTAGATTTAGCAAAGTTTTTTAAGTATTTAGGAGTATTTTTTATGTCGTAAAAAAAGTATATTTTTAGATAAATGCAAAACGTTTTGTTAATTTTACAGAATAATATAAATTTTAAAAAAGAGAAACAAAAGTTTAAGAAATTGAATTAAATATATTTTGATTTTATTTTTTTAAATATTAAAGTTTATATATATGTGTGCATGAAACATGATATTCAAATACAAAATGATATTTTTTAACTCCATCAAAAAATGGTGTTAAGGACTTCTGAAGTTATAGTATACAAAATGAAATATAATATTTCAAGAAAATTGTACCTTTTATTTTTTTAAAAAATTCATTATTCAGATTTCTTTATTTTAATATTTCTTTAAAGGTTTATTCAAAAGAATACAAATTCTGATATGTCTAACAACACTGCAATTTTAATGTTTTATACGATTCCATGTCTGAAAGGAAACACTTATTATGTTACAGTTAAAAATATTTGACGAGAATTTACAGTTAATGTTTTAAAAATACTGGTTCTTACATATATTAATTCTATCAAATATCTATGCAGTGTGTGTGTAAACTGCGAAATTAAAGAAAATATATGAATGAACCAAAACATTAAAATTTGAATTCTCGTATGTTTTAAGATTTCAAAGATGCCTTTAAAGCAATAAATGGGAATTATAAGGGTAAATAATTGTATTTTATACAAACTTCTTACTTTTATTACCTTTAAATTGTTCTATGGTGCTGTAATTATGTTTATAATTTATATGTAATACCATTTAAAATGTTTAACAATATATAAACTTCAATAATTCTTTTTATTTCACATTTGTAAAACTATATTTCATGGAAATTCTGATCCAATCAATTCACTGAAAACAATTTGGTAATGTTTAGCGAACAAATTAAATATTTGTTTTCTTCCAAGTAATGAGGAATTAAAATCGAAACTTTCTGAAACACAAACGATTAATTTCACTTTTATTCTTGTACAAACGCAACCCGAAATGGCTTAAAATATAAGTATTGACAAATTATACATGCATTATTTCTTCGATTATCCAACTGCATTTTGTTGTTAAGAATTGTTATGAAATTATTCTAGATTCTCCAAATGTAGTATCTGGAAAGTACAACATATTTCTTGTGAATGAAATATTCCTGTCTGTTTTATTAATAATTTTGCTGTTCTCTATATGAAATTTTTGTTTGCATGGAAAGCCAATCATTTTATTTATTTATTTTTTTATAATTTATTTTTGCATCGTAAGTTTTTTGAATACGGTAATAGAAATACAGACATATCCAAAGAAAATTTTCTCTCGGATGTTATCTTCATGAATGATTAACATTGGAGGAAATATATAATTTAGTTACATAAATTTAAGACGGAAATGAACTCAGTTCTGATGAATACCTTAAATCTTTATGGCATGGTTCTTAATTAATTAAAAATTCAGCTGCAGTTCAGTTTAAATTATATATACTCTACATATACATATACTACACATACATATACCATATATTTTTAATGCTTTTAAGTACTTTTTAAAAACTGATTCATTTTATGAAAACTTCTTTGTTTAGTCAACAAAATTTGAGCATGATGAATCAAATTCCGATTTACAACGTTGGATAAGATCATTTCTCTGTATCATTAAAGTTTTGAAAGATATTTAATTATAATTACATTATTTCTGATGGACTATTATATCGAAATCTTTTTCTAGCATATTTATTTTTTACATTACAATGCATATCTTAGTTTTTATATTCTTAAGCATATTTCACAAGTAAATTAATGAAATGATTTGTTACCAATGATCTTACCGCAAAAAAAAACGGGTTTCACTTTCAAATAGATACAAAATTTATGCATGTCGGTTTAAGATAGACCAAATCAAAGAAGACTTTTTTTCATATTAAGAATAATAGTCCCATTATTCTAAATGAAGCGGGGAAACTCTCCCGAAATTAGAGGTTTCATAAAATTTATCCATTAAAAATAGAGTAAATATTACAATCATGTTAGAGTACTGTAATTTATCTTTAGATTAAATTGTTAAACAAACTTTTTATTATAATACGAGCCTATAATGACAAAGATAAGAAGCACATTTTTATTTTATTTTCCTTTAATCAGAAAATGAGTATTGTACAGCAAAATTTCTTATTACAATTATATATTCTACTAAATTTTATAAAATGCTTAAGCATTTAATCATTTATTTAATGATCATCCTATAATAAAATCACAGTTGTGGGTTGTATAAAAGAAATATTATTTTATGTATGTATATATTGTTATTTCACTGGAATCAAACATGGTATTGTCATAAGTACGTAATCGTATATATTTTAGAAATTCATAATGCGCAACATGACTACAGCTGGAGAAAATGATGAAATTATTTACAAAGAAACTTTGCTTGATGGCAACATAAAAAGCACACAGAAGCATGCCATACGACAAACATGGACACATTAGGAAAAAAAGAAACAAATCCAGACTGTCTGCAACATAAGACGTCAAACAATATAACTAATCCATTGCTGTGATAAAGTTCTCTAAGCCCGTTTCGGAAGAGCATTCTATAGTTTTCTATCGGATTTCTTCCACTGAAAGTTTAAATGATGTAATTTAGTGACACCACTTCGAAAAAAGTTTTGGGAATGTAACAACTCGTTGTGTATGGGTAAATTAAAAGGTTCAGATTTTTTTTTTCTAAATACTAACGCGTTGCTCTATTACGTGTTTTGGTCTATTAACTGTTTAAAACAAATTAAAGGTTGATTACACACACACACACACACACATATATATATATATATATATATGTATGGTTGTACTATATATATATATATATATATATATATATATATATATATATATATATATATATATATATATATATATATATATATATCTCTTTGATATATTGTGAAAAAGGTATAACTCAAAGGAATTATTGATATGTAGATTAAATATACTCATGTCCAAAATTAACGTCACAAGCATGTTTCTCGCTTTAATTTTAAAATGCCTCTAGTAAAACTCCTAGAATTTCTCTTTTATATTTTTTGAAGAACGGGTTATACGATATCAAACTTCAGTTTAGGAAAAGATGTTCTTCAGCGTTAGTTTTTAGAGCACTATTGAAATGAGATCTTTCAAGTATATAGGAACACATTGCCATCAGTTTTTTTTCCCAACGGAGTTGTGGATTGATATTTTTACTTGTGCAGACCTAGTACATTCCTCAGGAGCTGGTATTCCTTTTTTAGTGTGGCTACATATAGGCAATTCCAATTACCACAAGTAATTTTGACGCTCAGTTTCCTCCCCAGAGGGAGTTACCAGAAATATAACAATGCGAACTTGTTCTAGGAATTTAATTTTGCCGAGAGCACACGAGCACAACATTGACTCAAAAGGTATTTCATGCTACATAATCATTTGACACGGATGCTTGTCAATTTTCTGAATCATGAAATTCCAC
The DNA here is from genome assembly GCA_019973955.1 of Trichonephila inaurata madagascariensis. Lineage (NCBI taxonomy): Eukaryota > Metazoa > Arthropoda > Arachnida > Araneae > Nephilidae > Trichonephila > Trichonephila inaurata. The sequence goes on along the minus strand of BMAV01014336.1, from coordinate 31,675 downwards.
CAACTTGGACCGGTGTTAAGCCCACGATCTTAGGTGCAGAAGGCCGGCGATAAACCAACTACGCCACACAGCCAGCAGTTTTGTAAATATTGCGTTAAAACAAACAAGTTAGTCTGTTATTAACAGAGATGACTTCTCCTAATCGTTTAGATCAGGGGTGGCCAACCTAAATTACCTTACGAGCCACTTCGAAAAAAACATTATAAATATTTTATCAGATATATCAGAAAATTATATATATTTTATCAGACCCATTACAAACCTTTATTGGAGTGAAAATTTAACACGAAATGAATTATTAATATTATTTTTATTTTTTGTTTCAAGTACAGTAGAACCTGTTTTTGTGCGGTCATTTTTTCCGCATAAAAAAAAAATCTGCAGTATTTCGACGAATTGGCTTGTTATATGTAAGAATTCATGAAATCTTCCAATATTTTTGTGCGTTTATTTTTATGCGGTTTTTATCAACCGCACAAAAACAGGTTCAACTGTATATAAAAGTAGATAATTTAATAATAATATTGCAATGATGAAATATGCCTCGCTTTAGCAGTATGCAGCACGATAAAGTTACAGGAATAGCGTAATGGTGTGGGGATCGCTACAGTGTAATATTGCTACGTATAAAAACAGAAGTAACGGAATATTTGTTTGCTATTTTGTTAAAAAAACACTACACTAAAAACATAAATATTGCACCAAATAATCGTATTTTGTAAAGTTGTAATAAATCTTGCAGTCTCAAATTATTGAAGGTGAGCCACTGGCGGAACCTCGGGCCTCAGGTTGGCCATCCCTGGCTAAGATGATTCCTCGAGATGGAGAGTTGTTGGCAGCTTTGAAGCCGGCCAGTTTCAAATGGAGCTGGCTCGATGATTACAAGTGGCTCCGGTTATGGAATCAATTCCAAACAAGTTTTACTGTCATTAAGAAGGTAGACCAAGAGTGTAACAGAGTATTGGCATTTGTACAGGATGAATACTTGGCATTAAGCGCAAGATGATATAGGTGGACAACGGCTCCTTAGCTTTCTCGTGACCTTTCTTCTGTGTCTGGAAAAAGTGTTTCTAAGAAAACAGTCTTCAGCAGTCCTGCAGAAACTGGCCTTTTCACATGGCGCCCAGTCTGGTGCGTTCCTTTGACTGCATCCAGCCAAAAGAACGGGTTATTGTGGAGAGGAAAAGGAGATATCTTCAACGTAACAAAAATAACGTAACACAACGCAAGGAAGTCTTGTATGTAGTGTCATAATGTTGGGCAACCGTGCACCATTGTACCTTTTTGATGCTGGTACTTTTAACTCACAGCATTGTAGGGTTGAGATCCTGAAAGCTTATGTGAGGTTTTTTGGGTGCTTTTGGACCAGAATACATTTTTATGAACGATAATGCGTGGCCACGCCGAACTCATGCTGTTGATGAGTTTCTTAAAGGGGCGGATATTCGGCGTATGCACTGACCTTCAAAGGTCTCAGGATCTTAATTATATTCAATATATTTGGGATTGTTTAAGACAAGACTATTCTCAGCCTAGCTCATCTCCCAAGTGCCCCCAAGAATTACAGTCCCTACTTTTAGAAAAAAGAGCTTTGTTGCTACAAATACTTATTAACACCCTAATAAACAGTATGGCAGCTCATTGTAGAGGCTTGTATAGCAGTTCTCAAAGGTCACACCGTATTATACAGACTTTTTTCCTGAGATAAATGCTTTGTCTTTGATTCATTATTTCACATTTTTTTTAATCACAATAAAAAGCTTTTCCATATTGGTTTTGTTGCTCTATTCTTTGTGATATTGTAATATGTCTCTGTGCCAGATTTCGTGGCAGTAAATAGTTCATAATTTTACACAGGTTTTATGTTTGTGACCTTAATTTTGGACATGTGTGTAGAAATAACATGTATTTATTTTATTTTTTTTTTTTTGCTCTACTGTAAAATTATTTAGCAATATATATATATATATATATATATATATATATATATATTTTATATTATAAATTGGTTTTTTTTGTTTGAAATTAAATTAGATTTTTAAAATTTCCCTTTTTTTGCTTTTTTTCTTTTTTTTTTCCCATTACATTTAAGTATTAAATTCATCACTCTTATTTCCCCGAAACAGATGGCCTAACCACTAAACACTTCTGATCCCAGATCTTTAAATTTTTAAACCCTATTGTCGCATTTTTTCAAGTACAACTCAAAAAAATAAGGTTTTTAACATCGGGCTCTGGGGAAAAAAACACTTAGATTTCACTTTGGCGTCTTTTTCTCTCAGGGATAGATCATGTAGAAAGCTCGCTCAATAAAGACTTTTTTTAAAAATTAAGATTGGTTCTGACTTGAAAAGTGTACTATATATATATATATATATATACGTACATTTGATAGTAGCTTTGGTACGCTATGGCTTTCAAGCTCTTCTAAAATATTTTAAAGCCTTGCCGCATAACATCAAGAATGAAAAACAATTAGGTAAGTAAAAATTGTAAAATTCAAGAAAATAAAATTTAAACTTTCTTGCAGTTCAGCTATAAACAGTGTATTCTTCAAATCATAAGGAACTTTAACTGAAATAAAACTACAATAACAGTAAAATGTATTGTAATATCATTAAAAAGTCAATAGATCAAGATGGAGAAAACTTACGTTTTCTGAAGTTGTCAATGAAGTAGGACAATAAAGTTGGGTTAAACTTGCTTTATAGCAAAAATTTAACTTTCCCCTTTAGCAAAAAAAATATGCTACTTAATAATTAAGAATATAAATTTTAATTGAAAAACACTAAATCCTAAAGTTTGCTCATGGTTTCAAGCAGTATTCTACAAAGAAATTAAAATGATCTTGAAAGCCTGCAATACCTGCCAGAAATACCTACAAAAAATATAATTAGATGTGACGAAATTTGAAAATGTGTTAATTCATTTAAAAAAATGTGCATATTCTACATACACACAAACACACCAAGTACACACACACAAATATTTCAGTTTTCAACAGCAACGTTTCTCATTTTGAATTTTATCTTTAAAATACAGGTATCCCGTGTATAACACAACACATCTAAAACACGGATTCAAACATGGTTCGAGAATTGTTATTCTCGTATAACAAGCTGCTTTAAGGCCCAGATTCACTCTAACAAGTCCCTAGAATAAAGTTAACCACCCGTGTAACATGAAATGTAGTATAAGTGATTAAAACATTATCTCGTTTGGAATTAGTGAACAATAACTCAATAAGTATGATAAAGCTTTTAAGGGTGAATGGTATTTCATTTGGCATTTTTCATTCGAGCGAGTTCGTATTAACTGTTAAATTTTCGAGAACAATTACATTTTAAAATTATAATTATGTTTCTTTTGGTTACATTGATTAATTTCCAGGTAAATAGTACTATAAAACTTTTTAAAGGAAATGTTAATTATGTTTTTGTCTTGATGAATTGATCTGTAACCTTAAGGCATGTCTGGTGAACATTTTAAAAAATTGCTTTTAAAAGATAAGTAAAAACGATTTATAGTACTTAGTGTTGACAAATAAAGTATTTTTTAATTCAAAGTAAAATGTATTACTTCTAAGGAAAGTGCTAAGAAAGATATTTATCTTAATTATGAAAATGTATTAGCATATTTTTTTGTTTATTTTTAATTTTTGGAACCTAATTATGAGTTTCGTTTCAAGTTTTTTGTTTTGTGCTACACAATTCAGTTAAAACGGTTTTTCTTTAAAACGCAACTTTCATGTTATACGGGGTTTCATGGGCTTCAAAATAACATTTATAGTAAGGAAATTATGGGGATATTCGTTTAAGTTTATACATTTTTTAGCTACCATATCTTACATGTACCAAAAAGGATCTAACGATTAAAATTATTATCAGATACAGAATATGTAAGATTCTACATGTATTATACAACTTTTATATTATATTTAAGGTACAACAAAAAGTTTGTAATTTATTTCGACTATTTTTTTCACCTTAACAGTTTATCAACTGAAATTATTTTATAGCGTTAGTAAACATAAAATTTTTTTTTATATATATTTTATATTATTCTCTTCTGTAAATTTAAATTTTAAATTTTTTTTTACTTACTTGGATTTCTATCTTATACAAGTAATTATTAAACAATATATTTAGCATGTTTTACATAAAGTGTAATAAATCTTATTTTCTATTGCCCGTCTTTGAAATTTAAATGCGTCTTTCATATCATTTTCATCTCCAAGAAGATCCCGAAACAATTACCATAAAGTAATTGTACAGCAGCATAATATTAGCTAAACCCTTAGAGAAGCAAATTCCAGAAACATGAATTAAACTTTAAATTACTGCATTAAGGCTTCCAACTCCAATGTTTTGATCACAGTTACTAGCGTTACGTAGAGCGAACACATACATCAATGGCCTGGTCAGTATTTACTCAGTCTCTTTATTCATAAATAAGGATAAATCCAGAGAACAGAGAAATCCGAAATCAATGAGATGGAAGCCCATTAAGTTTCAGGTGTTCGCTTCAAAAGTCACACGTCTTTATATTGGATCGATGCCCGCAGCTTCTAAGAATGCCCTTCATGGAACAAGGAATTCGAGAGCTTGTGTTTAATGCAACCAATCACAGCTGGGGTTAAAGAGAAGAAGGTGTCCCGAGAGGTTTATACATACATTGGCCTCTGAGGTTCTAAAAAATAGAAGAGCTGTCTGTCTGTACCTAAAATTGATTTTTTCGCAGGCGAAGAGAACTTCCAAGGGCGTGAAAATGAAACCAAATAAAAAAAAAATATCCCTTTTTTTTTCTTTTGAAAAAAAAAAAAAAAAATCGCCTGCTCTGGTTCAACATAGTTATTTCATCGCGTTAAAGAGCTTTTCTTTTTTCCTTCAGGAAAAAGTTTGATACGGAAGACGGTTTCTTGAACAGCTATGCAATTAAGCCGCATTTTTATGCTCCAAGAATTTCAGCGAGAAACTTTTGTAGTGTTTGCTTGAACATTCGGACCGCGAGCAAAATAAATCTGTGAATTTTTTTTATTCACATCTTCTCTCGAATACTTTTATTTTTTTATCCTGTCACAGCACAGACATATTAAGGTTCACTTCCTAGAGACTTTGGAAAGACATCGATGTCTTCGTGTATACCTGATAAGAGTAATTACAACAATCTCGCAGTTTTATTAAAAACAGTCCCCTCGAATATCGCAATTCAGTGATGTATGGTGTTTTAATTACCTAAAAAGAAAACTCTTGAACTGTGGAGTTGTGAAGAAAATATTCTGCTCGAGTATAAACATTTTCCGTCAATACAAAAATCAATTCAAAGTAAGGAGCTTTATTTTTCTTCCTTTATTTCGATTAGAATTTCTTATGTAAGGAATTTGCATATAAACCTTATTTTTGTAATCATTAAGGTTCTTTTTTGTTCTGTAAAAATGGCATGTTCTTATAATTATATATATATATATATATATATGATGAATGTTTTGAATAAACATAAGAACCATATTTTTTTTAGATTTAAAACATATCAATATTCTACTTTGATCATGTACAAAAATATTTTGATTTCTTTATTACGGAATTATATATTATATTAATACGCATTTACACTGATATAGTACTGAAATATATCAGTACTGTGTGATGTATTTTATAATTAATTTAAAAATACTAAGTTAAGAATAAGCTTATTAATTTCCAGTGATCCCATGGGCTTCTATATATAAAATAATATGTAAAAATGAACACTTATCTTGATAATTTATACGGTTTATAATCAATCCCTTAAATGTCGATTAAAAATTACGCGATGTCTCCAATGCCATTGTTTAACATGTAGGCGAGTGTATGGAGTGTATTGAGAAGGGGGGGAGTAAAAAAGGAATAAATAAGCAAATCCTTCGCGAACTCAGCCAAGGTGATTTAATTGCAATTTAAAGCCTTTCGGAATAATTTCATGGAGAGCAGTTCACAGAAAATATATCATACTTCGGATAGACGTATATATGCGTTCGGGCCAATTAACGCAATGGTTGAGTGAGACGTTTATATACGCCGGCGGCAATTAAGAGGTTAAACTCGTGTTGTAAGTTTAGAGTCAATGTATTGTATTATTTAATTCAATTCATTGTTATTTTATGGGGACGATGAAAATTTTGATTGTGTGAATATATTGGGTCGCAAATACTCAAAGTTTGAGAAGCATTGGTTTAAACGAATCCGGTATGTTGACGATGTCAGCTAAAGCGACGACGGTCCGTGCGGTGAGATTCTTCAGTACAGCCAACGGCGTCTCATACTCAAGTGTTTTCAGACGACCTTAGTAGAAAAATTCGAAAGGATTGAGGTCTGCGGAGTGTAGAATCACGCAACGGGTTTGCAGCGTCCAATCCACCTTTCTGGATATGTAGCATGGAGGTAGTTACACACGTCAGTTGAAAAATGTGCTGTTGGACCATCGTTCATGAGCCACACGTTCTGATGCGCAGTGGCTGGAACTCCCGCTTTTATTCTATCCAGTCAATTGGGAAATTTGAATACGTGCTGGTTTTTTCAACCCTACCACGATGATCCAGTCTCCACAGTTGCTAGGCCCCACCCCTCGAATAGGTCATTATCCTCCTGACAGTTACTAATATCTCGATTTTCACGATTAAACAGATTTGTTATCCTCATATGCTTCCTACTATCAATCCTCGAATTTGGCAACACCATGTATATATATATATATATATATATATATATATATATATATTTGTGTGTGTTTCAAAAATGAGCTTCGTAAAACTATTTTTTCGCTTAGATTTTACTGAAATTTTTATGCTTCTCATTGAATTACATTGTATTATTGATATTGAGTAATAGAGTAGTATTCCTTAAAAGGACTGCATACATATTTTGAAGTAATTTATTTATTAATATGACATTAATCATTCCAATTGCTTATTACATAATATCTTTCCCAACTGATAATTAGGCTCCTTGTCTTGCTATCAAAAAGGGAGTTTCAATATTGTGAAAAACAAGGAAAAATGTGATTTTTTTTAATTAAAAAATTTTGAGTAATAGTCTTAATTATTCTAAAAGCATTCACATTTCATAAAGTATATGAAATTGTTATTTTGCTTGAAATATTTTTTCGTGTTAAAAGAATTTTGTGTTAAAGGATATTGCAAAAAAACACACGCAATATAAAATGTATTTAACAAAATTAAGTTCATTAGAGTACATTATATATATATATATATATATATATATATATATTTTTTGAAAAAAATCATTTATTCAGTTTTTGGAAAACTACTTGATATTTTTATTTTCACTGTCTTTTTTAACATCAAATTTTCAATTAATGGTTCATTTTCGTCCAATTTTGATATTAAAATATGATTTGATGTTATCTATACTGACAGTCATTGTTTTTTATTTCGAAATAATGAACAGAGCATTAATCAATCTTATAACTTTGATGCATTACTATACAGAAAATAAGAAAAACTCATTTAATTTAGCTTAAAAAGTACGTTAGAATTTTAAGAATATGATTTTTAAGGGGAAACACACACACACACACGTCAAAAAAATATAATATATATAAAATAAATTTATTAACAAAATTAAGAGCTCTATATAATTTTGAATAAGAATGTGACAAAATTTCCATGCTATTTTATTGGTAGACTTGAAGTACTTTTTTTCATATCCCATTCAATTTACTGACTACATAAATAAATCCCAATTCTAAAATACAGGAAAAAACGACCTTTTATATTAAATGTTTCTAATTTTTTAAATTTAATTTCATTCATTCATGTTCATTTTTATTTTATTTCTCAGGAGTATTAGGTCTCCAGCATTGTAAAAATTTCCATAAGCGAATATAACGTTATATACATATTAAAGAGACAGATATCGCATTATAATCAAAAATTTTTTGGAAAAAATTTTTTATCAATGCAAGTTTTTTTAACGAAACATAAAGAAAACCTAAACAAATGAAACACACTACTTGTTTTATCACGTTTATACAGTATGTCATTATTGGATACTAGAGTTACACATTTTGAAAATGACTTCAGTGATCGTAAATTAATAGTTGCTTGTATTAAAATAGAAATATTAAAATTCGTTTCTATAATTGAAAATATTTTTAAAACGTTTCCTTGAATATCCTTAGCTTCTAATTAATTTTTAGAGCACTCCAAGTATACCCTTGCTATTCAAATTGATTCATCGAATGTGTAGATTAGTCTTAGTTGAATATATGAGTTAGTATTTTGCATTTACTCTACTAACTTTCTCAACAATAGACTTCATTGTGGCCTGTAAACTTAGTTAAGCAAATAGTAATTCATGAATTTTGCTTTCAGATACAACTCATTTGAATATATTCCCTTTGCCTATAGTAAGCCCTGGAATTTGCAGATACAACTAATTAGCTTTATTATTGTGTACCCAGTTATAAAGTTCCTGCATTTCCTTTCCTTATTACTACTAGTTCGACAAACATCATTTATTGAAAATTATTTGTTATTGCCATTCTAGAATATGGCACTATGGAATCTAAATTTATTCACAAAATATGAAAGCAACCTTTACATATGAACATTTTAATTGAAATAACAGTAGTAAATATGTGGCTAGTAAAATAATTTAATTTACAAACATTATTTTAGTTTCATGTTCTTACAGAAACTCAGAATATATGCAACAATAAATCATATGGAATACGTTTTATTAAATTCATTATTGTTATTTGATAAACAAGTTGTAAGCTCTATTTATTTGTTTTTATTTTCAATACGCGAGTGCTACTTTTAATTAAATACAAATGCATAGGAAAAATGAAGTACAATGTAAAATATTTTTAAAAGCTTTAAATATGATATTTTGCAAAGACACATGTTCGATGAGATAGATTTACTGTCAGAATTTCATGCCATCTTTAATTTACATTTTAAACAGATTTATTTTTAAAAAAATATAGTGATGAAGTACTCAAAACATATCATCGTCTGATAAATATACACATAGTCTTTAAAATGTAAATTTAAAGCAAGCTAAAGAAAAAGTTAGATAAAAATAATTACCTTTAAATGCAAAGTTTAACTTTATTTTATATAAACAAGCAGCTTGCAAAACAAACATGAAGTGAAAATAAAAATTAATAAAAATAATTGATAAAACATATTTATATTTTCCGTTCATGATGAAAAAACTAAAACTGTTTATTATTTCAAAATTTTTATCTTCATTTAAATAAACTTTCTGCCCAATGTCATTCATGATAATTATAATAATTTACTTTTCTGTATGTAATAGAATATAAAAAAAGGAATTCAGTTACAAAAAATGCATGCATTTATAATTTTACATGTATATTTAATTTGTATGAAACATCCATATCAGAGGTTCCCAAACTTTTTTGTCTCATAGACCCCTTGCCATGATTTTCTGTTTCGGGTAGACCCCTGCTTACCTAATATTGAATTTTTGCAAATTTATCAACTTAAAATGTCTTTTGGACCGCTAGTACTAATATTTACTTTAAAATAATTAAATTTCTAACTGTAGAGATTATAGCGTTTAAAACTTAAATACATATTAATGAATTAAATTAAAATTCAATTAATACATAAATAACTTACTTAAAATTGCTGAGCGAAAAACAATTGCTTTTAATGAGGTAAAGGAATCTGGTGCTTTGATATTAAATTTCAAAAAAATTGAATACCAATCTAGTCAGGTTTAACTCTCAAACTCCTTGTAAGTAGTACGCCCCCTCTTTTTAGTTGGCAAACTCTCTTAAACTTCTTCTCACTTGGAAAATATGAATTAAAACTTTTGCATGATGTTGCATAATTCGTGACAAATAACAGGTGCGTCGTTTAAAGCCAAAATTGATGACATTCGTTTCTAAACTTTATTTTAAGATCGTTATAACCCATTCTGATCAGTTCCTATTGTAATATGACTTTTTTCAATGTGACTATATGAATTTACTGTCCGCTGTTGTATTACTATAAAAAAAGCTAACCTTGTTTCAAACTTTGAGTAAAGGGCATTTAAATATTGAACGTAAGTTAAAATGTCCTGACAGATTGTCTGTGACAAATTCAGAAAATTTGCGACGTCCAATATTATATTTTTTAGATTAATTCAAAAAAGAAATGCTGAAATGGTCTTTGCTTTAATAAAATTTAAACTGTTATCTATAATAACCACCAATTAAACTCACTAAATTTAATAAATAAATTAGTTAAATTGGTTATATCTCGTTTCCACTAGATCAATTTTTTAAAGAATAAAGTCATTATCTGGTTTAATGAGTGCCACTGTTATAGACCCCACTTACACCTCATGGACCCCTAAATTATTTTTCCGCTGGCGTGGACCCCTTGCATGTCGTCATAGACCCTGGGGGTTTATATGGACCCTTTGGGAATCACGGATCCATATCAATAGAAAATTTTTAAAGAAAATTCTTCATATATTTTAAGGAACTATTTTTTTCATATTTTTTCAGCTGCACCACAATTAATGTGGAAGTATTACTACATTTGACTTTACAGTATTTTTGCATGCTTTAAATTGTGCATTTTAAATTGAAACACACATGTTAAAATTTTGCTGCTAAGTTTACTTTCTGACGAAGCTAAATTGATTAAAAAAAACAAAAACAAAAAAAATTGTATTTTTTTAAATTATTTTTTTTATTTATCTAGAGAGTCCCAAATTTTTTATATAACATCAGCCTACATACATGCATATGTTTTCCCAATGAATAAAACTGTTGCTCAAAGTAACACAATTGTAATTTATGCATAGCGATATGAAGATTTAGTGTTAGAAGTGACTTTAATCTTTTATGTGACTTGACACTTGATGCGACATAAAACTTCTTACTTCTGACTCTACAAAAAGCACATTTCTTATGTTATAAGCTGTGGATAAATAAATAACAATAAAAACGAAGTTGGTGGAACTTTTTTTTCTTCTTTTATTGTAGATTTTTCTTCTCTAGCTATTGATTGGTCTACACAAAACCACGTACTTCGGTCGCGTGTTGTTTGAAAGAGTACCGTCGGGCTCCATTCAAATCCCAATGGATGGTTCTTCTAATACGAATTGGATGAAGAACAGAAGGGGATGAGTGTGAGGCAGAGATTGTTAGAAGTCAGAGTCGACAAAACCCACGACAGCCCCCTCTCCCATCCGATGTGAAGATCGAACGGCTTTCTCATCTTTCTTCCTTTTATAAACGGCTTTGTCAATACAGTTTCCTTATCTAGAGTTCCACTTGAAGCAAGAACTTCACCAACTTTAGGCAATACCAGCGATTGCAGTTCTCTCTTTTTGCGAACTATGCACGAGATTATTTGCCCCCCTGCTTTTCTAGTCCGGCTTGCGTTTCTTTTGATGCTTTTATTAGTATTTCTATTAAATGTGGTTCACAAGATGAATATCGTAGTACTAGAATTTCCTTGTGAATATGCTGCAAATCAAAGGAAGATGGAAATCTGTCTTTGTTATTTGTGTCTTTTTGATAGGATCTTTCAAAAGAATATCCAAAAGATCAATATCCCAAAGAAAATGCAAACTTTTGAATTTAAAATCAAAAGTGACAATCTTTTTTTTTCCATTGATGTCAAGACTAAATAAAAGTTCCAATTTCACGATCACGAAATATGATATAAAAAGAACTTTTAAAGCAAGTAATTGTTCTTATAATACTTGCTGGAATATTTCACCTGTCTGTAGTGCTTTGAAATAAATTCTGATGCATGTATTTATTTCCCTTGTCACTTTCTTTGGATCTCTAGTAAAACGCTATTTAAAAGTGTAATGTGTTACTTTAACCGAGCTTTAATTTATTACAGAAACTGTGCATATTTTAGAAATTAATTAATAATAAAATTATATTTAGCTAATCAATTTTGTAGAATTACTTTAAATAGATTGATGATTAAAAAAATTTAAACAAATATTGATCACTGAAATTGAATTTGAATTTTCAAAGATGTTTCTTTTATCTACTTCCTGTAGTATGTAGTGGATTGGAGTATGTTATGATATGGATGTAGAACTATTCTAGGTGTATTAAGGGCAATTTATCACGTAATTTAAAACTTTCATTTCATCACGAGAAAATTTGAAACTTCTTTTAACTTTTTTCCGTACCCTGTCATCAGCATTTTAATCTCCAGTTAAATGCACTGTTTTCCATCCTACATTTTATCAAATGATAGTGTTTGGTTGCTGGAGGACTCAGAAGAGTAAATTAACTTCCTATTGCTATGAACTAAAATTAGTGATCCTTTCTACCAAGTTTTCAAAGTCTGAATTGTGATGAAAATAAACATTGTTTATTTAGAAATTGCATTAAGTTTATGTTGCAAAATATTTCTAAGAACTATTGAAATTTAGTCGAATTTTTTTTCTCGCTAAATATTGTATTCAGAACGCATTCATGAATTACTTTTGAAAATTTATAAATTTAAATTTACATATTGGAAGCCTTATGTGAAAACAGCTACTACCTTATCAAGGTATCCGACTACGTTCTGAGCCTTGATTTTAAAAAAGCGCATAAATGGATAATTTTCATGATATTTAGTGTCACTCAGATTAGAGAATACATGCATAAAACTGTTTTAAGGACATTTTGACAAAAAAAATATTTAAATACAATTTTTTGGCAAAAAATTAACTTAGAATAATCTTTATTTGAAATGTTCTCTTTTTGTGAAAAAGGCTTCTATTATAATATTTTGCCTATATATAGCTCAGATTTCTCTACAGAGGCTCAACTAGAATTTTTAAAAAATTCACATAATTTTCAGAGTTACCACCAATTGAAATAATTATTGGCGTTTTCTTCTTAAAATTTCTCCCCTCTGTTGTCGTAAAATATGGATAAGCCCACTTCTAATTTATATATTTCAAAAATTCTAGTTGAGCCTCTGTAGAGAGGTCTGAGCTATATGCGGCCAAAACATTATTATAATGGAAGCATTTTTCACAAAAGGAGAACATTTTGAATAAAGATTATTCTAAGTTAATTTTTTGCTAAAATATTGTATTTAAGTAATTTTTTTTGTCAAAATATCTCCTTAAAACAATTCTATTCATGTATTCTAATCTAAGTGAGACTAAATATCATGAAAATTATCCATTTATGCGATTTTGCAAAATAATGGTTCTGAACGTATTCGGATACCTTAATAAATATTAAACATCACCTCAACAAATTTAAGAGTTTCATATAAATTTATGTACGTGAATATGATTCGTATTTTAGATCCCTGTCTTTCTTTATCGATCAATCATTCATAGAACATTGATTGATCTTGTGGGTGCATAAAATAACAATTAAAATTTAATCACATGCAACATTTACAACAGATTCATTAACCATTTATTTTTGCTTCTCTCTAAAATTTTTTTTTGTTCTGCAATAGCAGAAAATCCGTATAACTGCGTTTGTTCATATTTTTAGAAAAGGTGAATATAGTCCACGTGTTTGATCAGACTACTTTTCTTACAATAAATTGCTCAGTTATGGGTTACTCTAGCATTTTTCTGAGTCATTGATTTTTAAGATGTTCCGAAAAGGCTTTTCATTTGTACACTTAAGATAGACTCGAAATGCAGCTATGAGGAGAAAAGAAATGACCGAAGTTTCCCAGATTTACTTATGAAAATTAAAAGGCTATTTCTAATGAGGAACATAAGAATATAAAACATATTTAAATAATAAATTATTTGGTATAGGAAGTCGAAAAAATTATATCACAAAATTATGTAGAAAGAATCGAAATCAAGAGTAAATTTCAAGTTAGTATTAATTTTTTGCTGAAAGAAATTGAACATTATCAGGTAACTTACACAAAATGCATTCGGGTACAGTTTGGATCATATTCATTCTCTAAATCACAAATATTTCCCTTGAAAACCGGCGTATAACGCTCACTTTGAATACAAAAAATAAGTTTGATATTTATGGGTGTGCGTTATACTCCGGGTATAAAAATGAAAGCTTTAAAAATAAAAAATAGTTGATCATAGAAAAAAAATGAGACTTTTATACAGATTGAAATATTATTTATTTATAAGAAATGACATTCCTCATGAACTAAAAGGTTGGTAATTCTAAAAATACACCATTTTTTTGCAAAGACCTGGCACAATATCTTAAATAAATGACTTCAAAATATGAGAGCATTATGCATGTACAATTCAGGTTTCTTCGTAAAAAAGGGGGTGCGCGTTTTTGGCGAATATACCTAAAAATTAAAAGTTGCAGCTTGAAAGTATAGGTGCGCGTTATGCGCCGAATTTTAGGGTAATATATAATATTGAATAATAGTTGGCAATGCAATATTTATGTTAATCCGTATGTTTCTATTATTACGAATTTGTAGAAATAAAATGTATAAGAAATGAACTGATTAGACATGGCAGTTTAAACATTTTTTTTATTGGTATGAATAGTAATGAGGAAAACTGATAGATAAAAGGCAATATACAAATTTGAAATAAATAAATATTAAAATGTTTATATGTTTCAAACTGGAGTACATTGCAGTTAAGAAAATCCAGTATTAAATCGAATGAGCTATTATGGGTTTTTTCTCTCCATTTAGATGAATTTATCCCACTATTGTTAGCTGCTCTGTTCTTGAAAAGCCTTTGAGTTTAAACAGAAATAAAATAGAATTAATTATTTACTTCGAATTTTTAGAGCCCGATGAGTTTTAGAATTGCGAAGAAACTAAGTAAAAAAATAATGCTTATTTCAGTTTTTTCCATACAAAATTTATTAGCTTTAAATTGTTTTGATTATTTATTATATATTATAGTTTTTTAAATATTATTTATATGTACTATATGGAAACGCTAGAGTCATTAGTGATTGTCCTTGTAATTTTGAACCTCAGGGATGAGAATAAAACTTGAACTTGCACCCCAATCTTCATACTTGCTATGTGCGCAGTGAGAGAACTTAAAACAGTAAAATGTATCGCTTAGTAGCCATCTTTACACGGACTTAAAATGGCACCTAGACTTGAACATACTATGCAACAGCACAGGTAGCCGTGAGTTCGTAGCCATGCTCACTCAGCTACCATGATTATGATTTTGAATTGAAACAAACATAAATAGTAGGCTTTTATTATAGGATAAACAATAACAAAGTTCAGATTTTCCTCAAAGTTAGGAAACATTCTGTGAAGTGCATGGATTCACACACATATTATCCATTAACTGCTAAAACAGCAGTTTTTTAAGTAATCAGGGAAAATTTATTCAAAATATGGTCTCAATTTTAAAATGCATTCCATTTTTAGTTCTAGACTTGTGATACAATTTATCGATCCCATATTCTCATATCCGCATGATTTTTCAAATGTTAAAGTATAAAGATAAAAAAAATTCAATATTGTTAAAATATACAATATTACAAACTCTACAGCATTTTAAAAACAATTTACTGAATACACCAATTTGATTTATTTTTACACACGTCTAACCTACACAATAATATTCTTTCTATCAAAACTCCAACCTCGGCTGAAAAGAAAAGAGTAGCCAATGGTCCCAAGAGAAGAACTTGTTATTTCTAAAAGACTTCTGGGAAAAAAAGCATAGAAAGACCCTAAACATCAAAGCTACCGAAGAAACAG
Organism: Trichonephila inaurata madagascariensis; assembly: GCA_019973955.1. Lineage (NCBI taxonomy): Eukaryota > Metazoa > Arthropoda > Arachnida > Araneae > Nephilidae > Trichonephila > Trichonephila inaurata. Next base: position 15,987 of record BMAV01014336.1, on the reverse strand, counting down.
TCTGGAAGAATCTCTAAAACAAACCGCACGCACTCCTGAGCTAATCTGAAATCGGCTTTGTGTTGCCCGGGAGATGAAACTGCGTTATTGTCCTCTAAATCCAACTTAAGACGATTCCGCTCCTGCGTATCGTTACATGAACAAGAGAAAAATAAGTTCTCTCAAAAAGGGAAGGTATATAAACCACTGTAACAATGTTATTTTCAAAAATTTGAAGTATTTTATAAAATTTTCTCAATGCATTTTTATATAGTTAGATTTTAATTATCCTTAAAAAAATTTGGGTTATAATAATAGTTCATAATTTTTCGCTCAATATTCTCAATTCAAATTAACGTAAATCGTATTGCTATATTCAATTACTTCTGTAAAGCCCAAAACTATTCTGAAAAGAAACCATAAGTCTTAATGAAATTGCACTTTTAAAATGGAATTGTTGTATAATAAATCTATGTGAACACAGTTGCTGCATCTATTTTCACAATCTTGAGTAATAGTAATCTTTTTTTTCCCTTTTCATGTCCCTATCTACCAGATAAGGTATATATGAGCAGCATATTTGTTAAATTAAGAAGTGCATGAAACATTTTATTGAAGCATAATTTGTACTTCAAAAATATTACCAACGCACTAATCTTTCACTCTTATTCATTTATGAAAAGACCTCATTCATTTCAAATACTTAGCAACGTTTTCATTTCAACCAAAATTTGATATAGTTAAAATAATATCATTACTCAAATGTTTGGCCTAATGTTAAGATCCACACTATTTTTGAAAAATTAACAAGTGCAATGCATCACAGTAAATTACAATACTCGACTATTTTAATAACTAATACATATTTTACTATATCATATATTTCTGAATATAAGCAGATCCTTGCGCAAGTCGAAAGAGCCATTCCATTCTTTCCTCAAAAATTTATTCAAAATCCAAAACCCTAAGGAAAACCAGAATTAAAATATATATATATATATATATATATCTTTAAATTTTCAAATATTTTACCATGAGGGCGAAAATGTTGCCAAGCTGTAAAAAGAGTGGAATATTTTCAAAAAAAATTTCTGTAAAATAAGACTCCAATGATGATAATTTCTGGTATAATCTTATTTGAAGCTAAAACATTTTCCCTCATTCATTTGTTATCTTGTATACTATCTGTCTAAGTCTTAATTTACTTGACTTTTTTTGTTGGGAAAATAAGCAGGAAGAGTAATTCTCTTATGGCGCGTGATCGTGGACCAAAGTTTCATACAAGGAGAGAAAACTCGCAGCATAATGAACATATAACAGTCAAACATCCCAACGAGTGAATGTAAATTTTAAGAATTCTATTCAGAACTCGGATTCTGCCACTAACTTTGATTGGGTTAATTGGACATTTTCATCCATTTTAGAACTAAAGGTTCTATTAAAGATATCTAAAAAAAAAAAAGATTGATAATATTTGTGCATGGCTAGCGGACAGTGTACCAAAAAAAATGCTGGCTCTAAACTACGTGCGTTTCATTCCAAGGTGAGTAGATTCGTATATAAGACGACCCTTTTAATTCCCTTTTAAAATGTTCCGAAAATATCTCTACTTATATACGGAAATCGAATCGAAAATTTAACTCATCGGTATTTATATGTTAAAGATTTAAGACGATGTACACCTAGTGTTGATTAAATTAAATAATTGACGTTTATTTTTGTTTTTAAATTACATCAAAAAGACTAAAGTTTGCTCTGTCGTACCGATTATTTCAAAACTGTTATAATTTGTTTCAATTATTGCAGATTAGAAATACCTATAATAAAAGACGCTTATCAAAGTAATTTTTAAGCACAAACGGGTAAATAGCTGTTGTTCTAAGTCTCAAAGTTTAATTACATACGATTTACCTAAATACAACAAACATAGTAACTATAGACTAGGATTTAAAAATTTATGTATCTAAATTATTTAGGAGCCTTGCTTGTGCACTTTTAATACATTTCAACAAATAAAATTATAAAAAGAAATATATATTTGATAAAATATTTCTTCGAAGGTTGTAACAAAATAATTTAAGTTACACGAGCAGTTAATACTTAATTACTAAACTGAAAAACAAATCCATGATGTTATTAGAGATTTTGTTTATGAAAGAAATATATACCGTAAATTCGGCGTATAGCGTGCAACGCCGTATAATACTCACCCATACATTAGAGCTGCAATTTTTAATTTTTTGATACATTCGCTTTATAACGCGCACCCCTTTTTACGAAGAAACTTGGAATGCACGTATGCAATGCTTGCATGTTTTGAAGTCATTTGTTGGAGATATTATTGCAGGCTTTCGAAAAAAATAGTATTCTTCTTGAAATAAAACCTAAGTTCATAAGAAATGTCATTTCATTTAAATAAACAGTATTTTGATGTATGTAGAAGATTAATTTTTTTTCCCATGCTCATTTTTTTTTAATTTTTTAAGATCTCATTTTTATACCCGGCGGATAACGCGCACCCCTAATTTTCGATCTTACTTTTTGTGTTAAAGGCGCGTTATCCGCTGAACTTTACGGTAATCTTAATTAATGTAGTCTTTGATCTGATACAGTGACTGAACAAACAAGGAGAGGGCACGACTAAGGAAATTCATTTGGGATCGAGATTTGGTGAAATAGTAGTACTCCTTTAGGGTGTTCACCCCTCAATGTAATTCCTTCGAATGGCCAGTCAATCAAATCAGCCTTAGAAATTCAAGCTTAGCTTTTATACGATTAAATTTTAATTTTCCAAAAGAATTCGAGCTTAATTGGTAAATCGTCTGCTTACTAAGAGGGGGTCAAAGGTTCAAATTTCCCCGTGATCAACTTTTTCTTCAATCATTTAATTATTTTTTTAAAATTTAAAAAAATTTATTTATGAAAAGGGTTTTTCAAATATTAAAATATTTTTTGTAATTATTTTGTATTTTATAAAGTAAAAAAATTTAAATATAGGCTTAAATTATTTATAGTAAAAATTATTTAAAAATTTTTATTAATTGAAATATTTAAAAATTAATAATTAAAATGTTTAAAATATTATTAAATTAAAAAAATTTAAAATAATTATTAAATAAAAATATTAAAATAATTATTAATAAAAAATATTAATAATTAAAATTTGTAAATCAATTATTATTTTTAAAATTAAATAATTATTTACTATTTATTATAATTAATTAAGTAATTAATTAATATTCATTGTAATTAATTAATTATTATTAAGCATTAGTATTAATAAGAAATATTATTAATTTATAATTAAAATTATTATTCATTTATAATTAAAATTATTATTCATTTATAATGAAAACTATTATTAATTTGTTATTAAAATTGTTTATTATTGAAATTATTATTAATTTATTATAGAAATTATTTAAATAAACTTTTTGAAATTAAATAAATTTATTTGAAAAGGACTTATTAAATATTTTATAAATTTTAAAATAATTAAATTAATAATATATAAAAAAGACATATTTTTATTATATTAATTATAAATTAATCAATTTAATAATAATAATATATTTTATAAATTACTTTATATTATATATAATATTTTATTTATTGTATATTTTATTTCTCATTAAAACTATTTGTAACTAATTTTTTTTGTAAAATATCATTTAATATTTAACAAACCCTTCATAAATAAATTTATTTAATTTTAAAAAATAATTAAATGAATTGAAGAAAAAAAGTTGATTGCATGGAATTTAACCCTGACCTCGCGCTTAGTATGCAGACGGTTTACCAATCAAGCTACGAACTCGTTGCGGAAAAATAAAATTTAATCGTATAAAAGCTAAGCATGAATTTGGAAGGCTGATTTCTCCGAATTGACTAGCCATTCGACGGAATTACATTGAGGGGTAAACACCCTAAAGGAGTACTACTATTACACCAAGTTTCAATCCTAAATGAATTTCATTAGTCGTGCCCTCTCCTTCTAAGAAAATACCACCTGAAATTTGAAAAAAAATTACAAAAAATGTTATTAAATATAAATAGATTTAAATGAAATAACCTGAGTTTGAAGAATGATAAAACTGCGTAGAGGCACTAGGATCTCCTTAAGTATCATCTCTTTCAAGAAAAGTATAACCAATAATTATACTTCTGAAGTTATTTCTATAAATTATATTTTATTCGGTAAATATTAATTTTAATGTATGCTTGAGAGTTGAGATTTTTTAAGCAAATACAATGTTGGTGATTATATGATTTGCAAGTTACAAATACGACCGAGCTGTCCGTAAAAAGCTTATTTTTTGTAATTCGTTGTAAATATTATACAACAGAAGATGCAAATATTTTCATGGACGAATGCAAATTACTCGCTGCCTGGTTTCTTGACTTCAAGTCTAAACATATTTGTCCTTTTTCGAATGCAAAACTCACCTTTATTCATTTGGAGAATTTTTGAAAGTTAAATTGCTTAAAGATATAAACAGTTATTTTCATTATATTTATTTATGCATTTTATTTATAAATTACGAGTCCATTTGCAGTGTCAAATTGATCTTATTTGCAGAATGAATTTTGCAACCATATTTAAATGATTTAATTTAAATTATATTTATAAAACATTGTATATGTGTGTGTGCTGTATGTAGTTATGAATCAGTAAATACTAAAATTGCCTGTAAAACCTTTTTAACAATTAAGTATCACAGGCAAAATCATTTTTGCATTATTATAAGATGGTTTTATGCAAACTAGAGGAATAAATTTTGAGCAGCATTTGAATACTTAATTATTTATGCCACAAATGCGCTAGGCTTGATAGAATTTAAAGCATTTCCATGCAGAGCTAACATAATAGATTTATTTACGCGTTACTGTGAAAAATAATTTTATGGAAAAGACACATTTATTAGCTCTAGAATTTTAACTGAATGATTAATTTTCATTTGTTTCCAAACCTATATATTATATGTTTAATACTTTTCAAAGTGCAAAGTACCAAACAAAGGAAATTACAAATGTGTGCCCCAAAAGTTTTATGTCAATTTTAACTATCTAAATCTTCTGAATCCACGATAAAAGGTTTAAGACTTAATCACGCCCAACTTGTTTCATTATATTCTTGCAAAATTCTCTTGAGAAAGGTGCAATGCTTGAAATTTCTGAAAATTGGTGAATTTGAAATAATAAAAAGTATGATTTTCTTCACTAAAATATTTATGAGAACGTTCAATACATGAAATCCAAATCCTTATTTTAAAATTTTATTCGTGCTTTAGCATTCTAATTTATATTCAAATTAATTCTTATGCGTGTATTACATTTATTTTAAAGTTAATTTTTAACTTTGCTAAATTTTTGATGCATTTACATTTTGCATAGCACTGAATCTTTAGAAATGAACTATTTTATGAACTGAATAAAATTTAATATTATGCGTGGGTTAAATTACTACTTAAAACTATCATAACTAGGCATTCTAAAGAAGGATGCAAATGGAAAACATGGCAAAAAGTTTTTTTTTTTGTGCATTCTTCTAAATTTTCTTTCTGAAAATCCTATATTTAAAGCTAAAAAGACCTGAAGTTTGATTTTCAAAATCCCCTCGGGAATAATAATTATTTTGTATTTTTATAAAAGGGAGAATAATTCATAGAAAAGAGAAAATACGAGTTCTAAAAGACATATTTATAAAGCAGTTATTTTCGGAGGAATGACAGGATAACATAAAGAGTTCTATTCAATACATTATTACTCAAAATACTTCATTTCCTGCCGTGCACTTGGGGAAAACAGAATTATGAATAAACCTTTAAACGAGAGAGAAATTGTGTTTCTTCTATTTTCCAGAAACCCCATTAGCTAGTTAAAGTATCATCCATTTTTTAAGCTTATTAATATTGTGGAGCATTAAAATTGCTAGTTGTTTTCAAAAATTGCTGTTGCTTTTATTTTGAAAATAACAATTTATTTTGGGCTTAAATAATAAACTGTTCAGTCTATGTAAGGACCTAATATTTTATTTGACAAGGGGTAAAATTTATAGCTATTAAACATTGTCATTCTATTTCTTTTTCAATAACACTGCATGTTATTGTTTTGCAAAAGATACATTATACCTATTTGACACTACTCAGTATTTTATACAGAATATGCATTCTCAAAGACTGTGAGCCTTTAAATCGAGGAATTTAAAAGTCAAAAATAGAATTAAAGGGGTTCACCCATGTGACGGCCTGTTTTTTAAGCATTCTAAGGGATTTTTTTTTTTTTTTGACGACCAGTTAAAAAATAGAGCTTTAAGTTTTTTTTTTTATCATTTATTTATATGTATTTTCCGAGTTTGTATATAAATGTTTAGCCAAAAATATTAAATAGCGTGATATGGTCGCTCTTTGGTGACCATATCTTTGATTGTCAGCGTGAATTAGAGGTGTGAGATTCACAAAATGATCAGACATTTTAAATTCTTAATATGACTTTATTAAGAATATAACTTAAACTTTTAACAATTTAGATAAATTTATATAAGTGAGAATCTAATGAACCAAACACACAGTGATAGTTTAGCCGAATTGCGTAATTTATTTAATATTTGCGTAATTTATTAATTTTTTTAGTAATTTTATCTAAATAATTATATTATCCACCTACTCTCAACTCTGATAATATTACAAGTCCTAATATCAAATAATCAGTCCTACCTTAATCCAAACTAAGATTCAATCACTGTACTGAGACGTCTGGGCGAGCGTGCAATGGTATGCACCTTGTAGTAATGGCTAGATATCCCGGTAACTTTATGATAGGCTGTCAATTCACGTTCGTATCTCTTTCAAACATAACTTTCCCTAAATTGCCATACTGGTTACTAAAACTTCTGTTCTTTTAAAAGCTATGTTATTTGCATTTATTATTCGCATTTCGTTTCTTGTATTTTGGTTGGAAAAGAGTTGCCATTAATCTTGGCCGTCAAAGAACCAGAGGTTATGTTACAGAAAAGACGCGTGAGCCCGTCACAATAGAAAGGGGTTACAGCGCTCAGAATACACATGCCTCGGAAAAAATAGACGTTCACTTCCTCCACGATTCTGGCTGATAGGCTTATATGAAATAAAGAAAAAATTAACGGCATTTTAATTTAATTTAAGCTTAAATGCACCAAATGAACTACATATATTGAAAATATCAGAAATATGTTTTTGGTAGACTTCTGAAGAAAAAGTTTCGAATTTCATGAGTTTATTGTTATTTTTTGAAATAAAAAATAAAATACATTGAATTTTGGAATGATCGTAGTGCATTTGGGGCGTATATATGTGCTACGTCTACCTATAAATTTGAAGTCATTCGTTCAAACCGTTCTTGAGATATGATCTGAGGAAAGTTTGAAAAACTTGTTTAAAGTTTCAAATCCAATGAATACAATGAAAATCTTTAATTAACGATATGAACAGCTGCTCTTCAGCTTCTTTATAACGACTTCGAATTTTAAAAAAAAATCACTTGACCATCATACTTTAGACATGTTAAGGAAGCAAATTTTATATATATATATATATATATATATATATATATATATATATATATAAATGATATTTTGAAACCATCACATGGGTGAATCCCATTAAATAATTCAAAATAATGTATAGTGTTAGAATCAAACATTTCATTTTAAGGCATCCGACTACGTTCGGAACCGTGATTTTAAAAAAGTGCATAAATGGATAATTTTCATGATATTTAATGTCATTTAGATTAGAATACATGTATAAAATTGTTTTAAGGACATTTTGACAAAAACAAATTATTTAAATACAATATTTCGACAAAAAATTAACTTAGAATAACCTTGTTTCAAAATGCTCTCCTTTTATGAAAAATGCTTCTATTATAATAATATTTTGCCTATATATAGCTCAAACCTCTGTACAGAGGCCCAACAATGATTTTTGAAAGAATCACATTATTTTCAGAGTTACAACCCATTAAACTAATTATCGGCGTTTTTTTCTTAAAATTTCTCCCCTCTGTTGTTGTAAAACATGGATAAACCCGCTTCTTAGTTATATATTTAAAAAATTCTAGTTGAGCCTCTGTAAAGAGGTCTGAGTTATATACAGGCAAAATATTAATATAATAGAAGCATTTTTCACAAAAGGAGAATATTTTGAAAATGGGTCATTCTATGTTCATTTTTTGTCAAAATAGTGTACTTAAATAATTTTTAATTGTACTACTATTCTTAAAACAATTTTATATAAATTTTGGTGACACTAAATATCATAAATATTATCCATTTATACGCTTTTGCAAAATCACGGTTCCGAACGTAGTCGGGTACCTTAAAATAAAAAAATGTCAACAATGCATGACTACTAGTCTTCAAAGAAACATTGTTTTAAATTGAACCAGGAACTATAACTGTAATAATTGAACCTTTTTTTCTGATTCAAGGAAAATGTTTAAAAGAAAAGAAAATATCCAACATTCAAATTTTTATTTAAAAGAAATAAAATCCAGTCATTGTGTGTTTAATCTGATAAATGTAAATTTTCTACCTTTGAACATTTCCTGCTCTGAAAAATAGTAATTGATGAGAACTCCTGTTGGATATCGATGAACGGAATGAAAATGTTTAATTAATTACTTGAGAAAAGTATGAGTATTTCATTTCCTAAAGCATATTCAAAGAATTCATTACAGACATTAAAAAGCCGGAAGTAGCATCTGAATAAGCTATTTTACTTTTATTTCCAGTTAATTAAAATTAGTAATTGGGTTTATATTCTTTTGTTCTTTGAATTGTAAGAAAATATTCTAAATTTGTATCAAAGAATTCAAAATAGAGAGAATTTAAGAAGAGCAATTTTTTTATTTAAATTAGAAAGTTATGTTGTTAAAATTCATTCATTAAAACATCTAAGGAAATGAATGGTATTTTTTTATTGTGAAGGTATTTGTAAAATCATAAGCTATGTAATTCATTTTTTTTTCTTCGGTATGACTATAAAGGTTAAATACTGATAAGAATACCTAAGGGGAAAAAATTATTCTTAGATTTCAAATACTTACATTAAAAGTAACGGCTATATATTTACGAATTAGCATTTAACTGGTATTTTATTGTTTTCTGATGTTGCCGTTTATGTTAATAATAATAATAGAAAACTAAATTTAATAATGCTTCCTCTCTTTAAGAGTACCATATTTGCAAAAATGATGAATACTTAAATTTTTAAGCAATGCATGCGAATAAACAAAAAATAACAAAAACATCTTTTTACTTAAGGAAAAGTGTCCATGTATGACAAACTGCTTACGATAGCCCAAAAGCTGTTCTAGAGTATTGATGTTTCCTCTTCTTTTTCGATAAAGCATCATTTTTCAATAAATCTAGGATACATTTTACGAACAATTTTCAATGGAGAAAAAATACCCAATGAGAGAGTTCTTTATTCATAGGAAATCTCTTCCCTGAAGAAAAAAAAACAAATATCGGCTGAAAACATCTAAGAGCTTCCCTAAGATGATGAAAAGTCTCTTTTGTAGCAAAATCCACCATGATAGAGAATGTGTGGGGATGGATGTATATACATACCGTCGAGAGAATACACTCACAGAAAACGCACTCCCCCAACGACCAGAATAGGAAAAAAAAAATTTGAAAACCCTACGGTAACGATGCTACAAAAGCAAATCCTATGAATGGACTCGAAAATTCGATGCGACAGGGGGTACAGGATAGGTGGCTAGACTGATAGGATCAGTCTTTTCGTGAGAAGCGGGGGAGGGGTTAGATTGTAGAGGGCCCTGTTTTAATCAGGAGCGGAAACCTTCTCCTCAAGTCACTGTTTGGCTGAAAAGAATTCTCTTTTTCAATGCCTAGATCTCTCAGACTCTTTTGAAACTTTACGCCCCGGTTGAAATGGTCGGAAATTAAAGGAAGATTTTTCTGTCCTGGGCGTCGTTGGGTTTAGTAGTGAGAGCATCGTAGAAGTCTTCGGTAAGTGCCGTTGTGCCCTTCGGCCATAGCAGGGTGCCATCGAATTTAGTGGAAGCCGAAGATGTCGGGAACAATTTTAGAAGAAGGAAAAGAGGTGCTATAAGTTCTAAGGCCATTTTAGAGTTAGTTTCAGACTTTTTTTTCCCCACGAAAACAAATCGGAAGTAGAAAAAGTTGAATTTTTTTTCTTCCGATGTCTTTTGTCTATTCTGAAATGTTTCGCAGGAATTTGAATAATTTCACAATGCGGAAATGAATAGCATTTTTTATTGCTATAAGCTCTTTTTCTATATTATTTTATAAAAGAAATATCATTTAATAATATAACATTGAATATCATGTTTTTTAAGCGATTTTTTTTTAAAAATTATGAATAAGAAAGATAAAGCACACGCACAGATTGTGAAAAATGTACAAAACATTACATTATAATTAAATGCGTGGACCTATCTAATTTTTTTGAAAAACTTCATAATACTCTTTGAGAAATACTACTAATATAAAGTGCATTTATAGAGATGAAAAGAGAAGGGAATTACATCCCTTGAGAATTCTTAGTTAATAAAAGTTTCTATAGTTAAGATATTTTTAGCTAAATATTTAATAATAAGAATGACCCAATACACTTAAGAAAAGGAACATAAAATAAAACAAATGTATTTGATTTATTTCAAAATTTTCTGCAAAATCCTTTGATCTTTAAAAGGAAAATGATTAACTGAAATTATGAAATTAAAAAAGGATTTCATTATATGCAAAGTCATCTTAAATCTTATTGTTAGTATTAGTAAACATTTTATTGCTTACAGCACAAGATATTCCCAATTTATTTTATTTTTTTTATATATATATTATCAAACATACATTCTTTAAATTTTATCAAGTAGCCACATTATTATTTTTAATCGAAGGAAAACATTATCTCTTTGAGCTTAACACTCTTTGAATATATGTTTTGTAATGCATGCAAGATTTCGATAATGTAAAATAAACTTAAGTTCAATTCCTTTCCATTTTAATTGTGTTTTATTATAATATAAAATGACAAAATATAAATTAATTTAAGCAAAGCAGGTTTTATACTTCAAATGTATCTATTAATAATTTGCATTACGGTTAATGAAATATTTTGTTTTAGAACTAAATCATAATAGAAAAAACACTTAAGTAAGTTTTGTATTTGGTTTCAAAGTCCTGCACAACTTTCAATTATAAAAAGTAGCCTGTTCATTAATTCATTGTGAAATTTGTTCTTTTTAATTAATTTTTTTTCATCCAGCTATATAAGTTCCACAAAGCATAGACATATTATAAGTTTTAGCCAATTATTTCTTCTATTCAATAGTTTAAAATATTACATATATTTAAGCGAAAATAGATTTTCTTTATTTTCTACTATTTATTTCAAAATATTTTTAATGATATGCTATCTTGAATAGAAAAATAAGATTAAATAACGTTTAAAATCATAGGACAAAATTCTAAGCCAAACAACATTTCGTTGACTCATAGTCCACAAAATTGTAATTATATTAAATTAAATATTCAATTCATGGTCTGATTGTGTTAAAGAATTTTAGTTTTAAAAAGTGAAGATATGTTAAAGTTTATTTTCTCTTACGCATTTTTCTCCTTACAGAGCTATTCATAAGCACTTAAGCATTTTAAGCAAGGAAGAAACATATATTTCTTTTATAAACTAGTCTTTAAAAGGTTAAAAAAAATGAACGTTTATTGCGTTACTGTTTAAAAATGAAAACTTTGAATGATGAACTAAATCTTAAATTTGCATCCATTATAACATTATATATATATATACATATTATTATTATCACTATATAATCTAATTCTCTACAAATGAGAGATGAAAATTTAACAATCAAAACCTTAAAACACAGAGATAATAAGAAAACCATACACTGAAGGTTATATGAGTAATTGGACTTTAAAAAATGGATGCTGCAGTATTATAAACATTGTTGACTTAGGACAGCTTATATATAAAATAATTTATATGAAAGTGGGGTTGAACGTGCTTTGTGCCCAGCCGACCTTCTTCCCTTATGTTAATAATATATATATATATATATATATATATATATATATATATATATTTATTCTTAAGATCTTTTAAAAAACAATAAGGTAAATCAAAAAAATTTAAAAAAATAAGTTTAAAGTAAGACAAAAAAATTTAAAAAATTTTAAAAAGCCAAATTTCAAAAAATGTCAAATTTAATCAAATTGTATTTAAATAAACCTGTTCTAAATGATAAGTCAGGGCTAATTTTTTTTTAATAATTTTGTAGTTGGGTTTTTTGTTATTTAAATTTAATCTAAATTTGAAAATTTTGATAAAAAGACAAAGAATATTTTCACCTTAATTTGAACATGTTTGTTATTTTTTATCAATTATACTTTATTTATCAAGGAATAATTTAATGGATACAAAGAGATATTTTTATCAACAATATTTGTAAATGGTTATTCTTTTTTTAACGTATTTGGGTTTATTATAATTTATTATTTTTTTCCTGATATTTGTACAACACTATAACTTTTTTTGCCCTGAAAGCCTAAATTTATGATAATGCTTCGAAAATATAGTTATGTTTATAATTTTATCTATTAATGTGGCTTTTTAAAAACTTGAATCTACAATTGTCTATCTTGTCATAAATATTTGTAAAACAAATTATTTTTTTAATTTCATCTGAATGTCTTAATTTTTTTTCTGAATAAAATTGTAACGGATAGGATTTATACATAATTTTTTATATTTTTAAACTTCCAAAAAATTAATATAACAAAATAATGATAAAATAATATGAAGAGTTTGTGTATAATTATTTTCAAAATATTTTAAGTTTATATCAACAAGATAATTATTTGATGGGTTTTACGTAATAAATCTATAATTTTGTGAAAGAAATTATTATTAAAACATATGATATTGTCTTGTATGAAATCTAATGGGGGAAATTTGGGAAGTATAAAAAATTTATATTAATCTGACTTTATTTTATAAGATACAAAATGCATTTGATTTTAAGATTAATAACAAAAGAATTGTAAATATCTATAATAATTATCTCAACTATAAAAATAATAAATTATTTAATTTTTCATAAGATCCAAAATTTCCTTGCTACTTTAAATCATATCAATTATTTTAAATTTATTTATTGCAATCTGTAAGATTTCAAGGAGTATTTTTCGAGATTTGTAATATTTATATAAAGTACATTTGTTCTAATTTGAATATTTCTAAGACTCTTTTTATAAAATTTATAAGTAAGAAAATATGCGTATAATAAAACATTTTTAATGCGTCTGTGTTTCTTAAATTCTATATAACTAATTGAAACTTTAATAAGCGTTATATTATGTTTAAAATGTTTATAGAGCATTAAACTATTATAATATTTGCAATGTGTAAGCACAGTTCACTGGTATTTGATCAGAAGAAATTAAAATAAATGTGTTGTTTTATTTTCTTGCATATCTCTTTAGTCTGTTGTTCAATATCTTTAAAAATAATACTTGTCTGTTATAAAACTATATTTCTTTAAATAATTGATAATACTGCGTCTAAGTTCTTCAAATATCTACAGAAGAGAACTACTATATTTGATAGCTAACTTAATAATAAAAAGATATTTTTTAAAAATTATTTTTACCCAAAATTTTTATAAACACTGTTGTCAAAATGGGTTTTTTTTTAAAATCTCTTTTTAAAATTTCTATCCTTTACGTTATTGAAATTCCCCTAATTCATTTTGGGGGTGGACAATAAAATTTTTATGAATATTGCCTTTTCAATACCATAAACTCTGCAGTTTTATAGGGATATTATAGTTAAATGTGGACCTACCAATTTTTTATGTTATACTTAAGGGTTTTTTAATAAGGATATTTTGGAATGGAAATAAAGACACGTGGCATATACATATATGCATGAATTTTACTAACAAGTTATACCAAGGCCATGAATTTCTCATGGGGGTGTTCAGGTGAATAGTGGCACCAGAACTCGAGTGAAACCCCAATGGCCACGAGCTCATGACTATGACCATTCAGCTACCGTGGCCACAATCTTTTATTAATTTTTTAAACTTGTATTAAACATTGTAATGTATGCCTTCTGAGATATATAACTGAAAAATATGACATTTTTTACAAGAAGTTTACTTATATTACAGCAATACTTTTTGTTTTATATTATTCTCTTTTTTTGTAAAATAACCACATTTTTCATTTCATTTTTTTTTAATTAATGCGATTTAAAAATTTTGTTAGATTTCTGGATGATTTAAAAAAATTAACATTGAAAGAAATAAAATTTACATTGATTAAAAGAAATAACACTTACGGAAGAAAGAAGTTTAGAAAATTCAAGAAACGTAACCTGTGTAAAAGAAAGAATGTGTGTGGTTTCACATGCGAGTTTGTTTGTATATAGCTAGTGTAAAGAATTCGTAGGTGAATATCATCAAATGGAGGTATCGATAAACCGTGATTTTTAAAAAAAAATGGATTCTTTAAAAAAATTTTTGTCACTTAGATTGTACATCAAATTGTTTTAAAAAATATTAAAATAAAAAATTTTTTGTAATTTTTTGACATAAAATGAACATAGAATGACCTACAAAAAATTTTCCTTTTTTTAAAAAGCTTTTTTATAATATATTTTGTTTGAGTAGCTCAGACTTCGTCAGGCTCAACTGGAATTTTTGAAATAAATAATTTAGAAGTTGGCTTATTTATTTATTTATTAGTGGGTTTTACGACAACAGAGGGGAGAAATTTTAGGGGGAAAAACGCCTATAATTATTTCAATGGATTGTAACTCTGAAAATAATGCAAATTTTTCCCAAAAAAGGTGGTGCACCTCTGTACAGATGTCGGGCATATCAAGAAAAAATATTAATAATAGAAAAATTTTCAAAAGAAAGGTTCTTAAGTTCTTTTTTTTGCCGAAATATTTACTTAAAAAATTTTTTAAAAATTTCCAAAAAAATTTTTAACATTATTCTAATCAAGTGACTAAACATCATGAAAATTATCCATTTATTTTTTAAAAATTTTTTCCGAAATATTTGGTTCCAAAAAATCTAAAACTTTTACAGGAGGAATTATTAAAATACATTTTTTAAATAGTAAAATATTTTTCCCGTGCGATTTTAATAATACGAGAGTGTTTTTTTTAAAACATGTTTTTAAACATACTTTTAAGAAAAAAAAATTTATATGATTTTTAAAATTTTTTTTGTTTTCAGTAAAATATAGTTTACTTATTCAAGAGGGGGAATAGATTAATATTTTAAAACAAATGAATTATAATTTTGGAAAAAAAAATTTCCCTCTTGTTTTTCAAAATTAAAATGTTTATAAAAATTAACAATGAGATTTAAAAAATATTTTAAGTGTACCACTACCAGGCAACCATACGAAAGTTTATGATCATAAAAATACATAAATATTCAAAAACTAAAAAGTATGTAAATTTGAATTTTACCGTAGAAATTAATAACCGACTATTAATATTTGAAAATTTAGGCCCAAGGCAATTGCATTTTTGGGTTAATAAATTTTAAAAAGACAAATTCTTAAAAAACAGTAACATTTCGAGGGGCGTAAATGAATTGAATCAAAGTATTAAACCGAAAAATGCTGCGATACGCCTTCGGAATCTAAAAGAAGTTGAATACTTTCATCATAAAATTAATTATATCATTAGAAGGATTGAACAGCCAGATACTTTTCCTATATATAGTTTTGGGTTTTTTGAAGATTCATTTTTTCTCTTTAAAACAGATTTGAATATGATTCTTTTTTTTCAATTTTTTAAAAATAAACTGAAGGGATTCTAGTGATCTTAAGTTACCCCGTTTAGTAAATACAATATTTTATATATTATTATATTATATTGTATATATATATATATAATTATTATTATTATAAGTAGTACTGTTTAAGTTCACAGAAAA
>BMAV01014334.1:11615-50384 GCA_019973955.1 Trichonephila inaurata madagascariensis | reverse complement strand
CATTAAATATTTTATCCAAA
Organism: Trichonephila inaurata madagascariensis; assembly: GCA_019973955.1. NCBI lineage: Eukaryota > Metazoa > Arthropoda > Arachnida > Araneae > Nephilidae > Trichonephila > Trichonephila inaurata. The sequence continues at coordinate 50,364 of BMAV01014334.1, read as the reverse complement.
TTATAAATTTTCGTTTTTCAATTTTCTTTTTTTTTTGTCTTCGAACATTTAAAAAATATCTTTTTATACTTATTTTTAAATTTTCTTTGAAAAATATTCAATTATATCAGAGGATATTTTATGCAATTTGAGTCATAATTTTAGTCAACTCTATTTTTTAAGCCCTCTCCCTTTAGATCACATTTACAAAATATATACTTTGTATGATTTCTTCATTTATACTGAAATTCTTCTTTTCCTGTATACCCTGATTCAATTTATGATCATGCAATTTTTTAATTGTTTTATTCAAATTATTGTAATGTAATATATCTTCTAAATAGCTTAGTTTTAAGAGAATTTGTCAATTAAAAGAGTTTGACCATGTGTGTGTTATTGAATATAAGTTCATACTGACTTCTTCTTTACATTCTTTAGCTTTCTGTAATTGTGTCTACGGCAACGCTCTATTTAATCTAAAGAGTGTTATTTATGCATTTGAGACTTTCAAATATTTGCTCAGGTTATGTTTTAAAATCCACTTTTATTTTCAAATCTTCCTTCTTGTAAACAGGTATAATAAAATCATTAATTATTTTAGAAAAAGAGTACCATGTTTTAATTTAAAAAGAAAGTTTTTAATATTCGAACTTGTGTAGACACCTTCATTTTAAATCTGTTAAGGAACCTAATATGTATCATTAAATATGTGAAATTCTTTTCATGAAGTTTCTCTTCTTTCTTGTAGGGTCTTTAAAAAGCAACAAATAAAATTTGGATGAAAGTATTTTGTTTGTTTACCTTGGAACATTTCCCCAGCACTCTCAGATTTAATTATTATTTTTTCCCCTCTCTCCTATTAACCCTCTAAGCTGTTTGCACTTCAAGTCTTGCCATTCTGGAAATGCTTCAAAAACGCACCGCACATATTTTTTTCTTTCAGGTGGGGTTCTCAAAAGCGGTTGAGCCGTATTTTTAAGAATGCGGCTCGGCCGCTTTTGGGAATCTCTTGAAGGCAGAAAAAGCATCTCTGGAATGGCGGAATTTTACGTGCAGACCGCTTGGAGGGTTAAATGCATCTCCCACCCCCCTGTATCTAAAAAGTAAATCATAGTTAAAGAATAATATATTCTTTGCTTTCCTTTTTTTCAGATCTTTTAAATTGAAATTATTATTAACCTTGCTCTTAGAATCTTAATGAGGGGTCTCCCCTAGTGAGATACTGCAAAATTATATATATATTTTGGTAACTTTGTGGAAGTTTAAATAACATTAAAGGTTTTGTATGCACAACAGATTATAACAGATAAATTTCACTGAAATCATTGAGTTATTGTATCATTTAAAATGTTAAATTCTTTTAATTTAATAACTGTTTTTTCTTGTGCGACCAGTGAGGCATTTCCCTATCCACCACATGGGGATGCCCCCTGTAAAGGTTACCATTTCCCCTGATAGTTAATTTCCTAAGAGGCATTACTTAAAAAATATGCATTCCACAACAACTTATATGTATGATATCATAGCAATGTAATGCGTTTTTAAACATAATTGATTTTGATTAATAATCATTTTAAATATATCATTCAGATTAATTTTTTTTGCCATTTTAATGGGGTTTGTTTCACGAAACCGGTTTTAGGAAAGTGTTGCCTGTAATATTGTGGTTTCTCTTACTGAAAATAAGTTATTGATAGACCTGTTTGTTGCAACTGCCTTTCTAAAATCCATCAAAAAATTATTTTTTAAACTATAAGTCCTTGAAATGCAATATTTAGATTTTAAACCACTCTAGGTTTGTTATGCTCTTAAATTACAACAGAAATTCCTATGTCTGTTATAGAGAATATTTTATGCAAGTTTGATGAGCATGGAATTGTATATTCATTTTATTTTATCCTCTAATGAGACATACAAAATACATGTTTGTGCTTATTTTTTCTGGATTTATTCTGAAATTCTAATTTTTTCCTGTTGCCTGATTTGAATTCTGTTAACATAATATGTTCTGGAAATGGCTCATTTTGTGAAATAATTTTTCTATGTAGTATTTGACAATGTGATCTTCAATAAGTTCATAAAAATTTCCTGTTGAGCTTAGTTTTGCTTTCTAATAATTTTATCACTTTTAGTTGTCTTGAAATTTATCAGTATGAACATATTGCAGATAAAATAATTTTTTAAGAAGCTATATACATTTTAAGAAAATTTTCTGCTAATTTATTCCAAAAAATATTATGTATGTAATTGATGCTTTAGCAATATTTCTTCAAGCTATGTTTTAAAAATCAAGGTTTGGATTCCAATATCTTAATTCTAGCAAGAAGTTTCAATTTTTGTAGTTGTTAGTTCAAAAAAAAAAAAATGCTATCAATGTTTTCACCAAAAGCAAGTTTTTTTAACCAAATGTGAGATGTCTTTATTTTAAATCTATTAAAGCATCTTGTATTATGCAAAATAAGAATTTTTTTTATGGCATTACTGTCCTTTCTTGTAGTATCTTTATAAAACAACAGATAAAATTTTGATGAAAATGTTTTGTCAATTTTAGAACATTTCCGAAGCACACTGTGATATAATAATTTTTTTTTTCTGGTTATGTCAGAAAATCCTGCCATATCAAAAGCGTAATTTGCAGTTACGGAACAATGTGTTCTTTGCTTTCCATTTTTTCAAAAAAATATAATCACCTCAAATCTATTAAATAGAAATTATTAATAACCATTCTCCTAGAATCTTAGTGTTTGGTCCACCCTAGTAAGATACTGTAAAATATATATATATATACCCTTCAGTATAATATATAAATTTAAATAGCATAAAAAAGATCATATATGTACAACAGATAAAAACTGAGATAAATTTCAATGAAGTCATTCCTCTATTTTTATGATCTAATTATCATATGTACTAATTAATAGATGTAGTTATTAAAATATGTCATTTTCTAGGGCTTATTTTTCCTTTCTATTAATACAACGGTTTCAGTTATCTTCTAATTTATCAATGTGGTGATATTATAGAGAAATGAATTATTTTAATTACATTTATTCATAAATAATATTTTTTTAAACTTATTTCCTTGTCAGAGACAATATTTGTGATATATCATCCAAATGATATGTATAAGATCATAGCTTTTAAATATATTTTACAAGCAATATAATGAATCGTTTTTACGATCATGAAAACAACGCATTTCATTAGTGTTAAAATACCTTCTGTAATGAGGCAAGTTTTATGTGTTCCACACATCATGAAAGTATTACTTATAATATGTGGCTTTAATTACTTTATACAAGTTAGTGTGAGACCTGCACTCTCTTATTAAAACCCATAAAAATTCCTTTATACTTTTTTAAAACCAAAGGCATTTTAACTCTTTAAAATGTTTCTATAGCAGTAATGTTTATGTTGTACTTAAATTAAAAACTAATTCAATTCTCTGTGGGAGGACACTTAATGCTAGTTTGAGGAGATTTTGTAGTTTTACAATGAGTTTTTGTTTTTCTTCATCTAATCAGGTTTACAAAAGAAATATTTTAGAATTGTTTGCATTTATATAATTTCTGAATATATTCTAAATTTCTTTTTATTTCATATAGCATGATTGAACTTTTAATCATTAAAATTTATTTAAATGTTACATTTGACTTAATTTTGGAAGTCTGAGAAATGGCGTAGTCAATGTGAGATAACTATTTTAATGTAAATTTTCGCTGTGTGATAATGATTATGAGTAATTGGCAAGAATTTCAATTAGTGGTTCCCATTGAATGCTTAATTGTGTTTATTTGTATCTTTCCTTTCAACTTTACTTTTGTAGAAATATATCAGTATGAATATATTTTAGAGAAATCAATCCTTTTTGCTCTCTACATTGAGAATAAATTTTTATGGCAACTAAATATTTGTAAATATTTGAAAGTTATTTCCCTGAGAGGCATTATTTAAATAATTTGGATACCTATAAGTTTATATATATATATATATATAAATTTTATCATTTTAAGTTGTTTTGATATTTATCAATTTAACTTATAACAGATAAATTATTTTAATTTAATCAAAAAAATATTATGTATTGAATTGACACCATAGCAGTTTTTTTCATGTTTATAAAATCAAGTTATGGATTCAGATTCTTACTTCTAGCCAGCAGTTATAATTTTTGTAAGTTAAAAAAAAAAATTGTTCCAATGTTTTGATTAAAAACAAGTTTTGTTTAACTATTTGTAATATGTCTTTATTTTACATTGATTAAGATACTTAATTTGTGTTATTCAAAATATGAATTTCTTTTCATGCCATAACTATTCTTTTTTTGTAGGGTATTTATAAAACAGCTGATAAATTTGAGATAACGAAAATACTTTGTTTTTTCAACATCAGAGAATTTTCCAAGCACACTCAGATGCAATTAGTTTTCTTTTTTTTCCTTTTATTAAGTGCATTCTGTATCTGTATGAAAAATGTTATTTACATTTACTGAATAATTTGTTTGCTTTACATTTTTCTAAAAAATAAAATACCACATTAGATTTTTCGAAGCGAAATTTTTAATATCTTTGTTCCTAGAATCTTAATGAGCGGCTATGCCTAACACTGTAAAATATATCTATGTATCTATATTCTGGTAGTATCAGTGAAATTTAAATAGCATGAAAGGTTTTGTATGTACAACAAATAAATATGTGATAAATTTCTATGAGAAATTTTACTTTTATGATCTATTGCTTACGACAGAGCATCCTGACTGGTACATCTGCGCATTCACCTCAGCACCCAAAATCACGTAAAGTGAGATGGGCACGGTAGGCCTTGGCCTTCATGGGCAGTTGCACCACTGAGTTTACTTTGTGATCTATCTATTATATACTATAATTTGCAGTTGTAGTTCTTTAAATATATGTTATATTTACTTTTACTTTTTGTTCTGTAAATGTAAAAGTTTTAGTTATATTGTAATTAATCAATGTGTGTGGACATATGATAGAGAAATAAATTGTTTTTCTTTTTAATATGGAAATAGATTGATTCTTAAATTTTAATGTTTTTTTAAAATTTATTTACAATGATTTTTAATTATAACAATTATATATATTACATCATAGCTATTCAATATACTAACCAAACATGTTGCTTGTACAAAGTATTTGTCTCGAATGATATTAGTTTTATGTGTCCCACAAAAGTATATTATCTTTTCAATTATGACCTTCATTACTCCATATATGGGAATTAGAGTCCTGGTTGCTTCACAATGGAAATCCTGGGAATTTTTCATTACATTTCAAAAGCCAAGAAATAGTTGTCAGTAAAAAGGAATATGTAGTTTTTATACCACTGATATTTATGTTTCACTTAAATTATAAAAGTTCATGTCTCCCTGAGAGATTACATTATGCAAATTTGAGGAGAATTTAGTGTTGCAGTCATTTTATTGTTTTTCTTAATCTTATTGAATTTAAAAGTAATACATTTTTTTAGTGTTTTCATATGTAATTCCCAGTCATACTCTGAATTTCTTTTCTGAGTCATTGTGTGATTTAACTTGTAATTGTCTAAGTATTTTAAATGTTAAATTTGAATTGTTTTGATATATTTTTCTCAAAAATAGCTTGGTCAATGAGATTAATTTTTTTAATATACTATTTCACTGTGTGGTATTGAATTGGAGCAATTAGTAGGAATTTTAATTTGTAAAAGCTTTTGAATACATGGTTGTTTTTCTAGTACTTTTTTCCCCTTCCAATTTTAGAAATAGAATATGCTTAGTTTTCTAGAACTTTATCAATATCACGATATTTTTTGGAAATGAATTGAGGATTCACATTTGCAAGCACATCATTCATGTTTTGCAACATCAGATCTGCTCTGTTCTCAACAAAATGAACACAATAGGTTGCAAATAGCTGAAAGGTGTCAACCAGAAGCAGCACATAAGTGTCAAAGATGATTTTGTGGAGAGCAATCAAACAATAACAGTCATCTTGCACTCTGGTACAACCCAGGGGAAGATTCTAGGTTGAGGCAGCATGTTCTTATCAGCACAATGACTGAAGTGTATCCTTATTGCAATGCTCTGAAATTTAAGGGAGAAACAAAAGGAATGTTTTGGAAAAATTAAACTGCCTCAACTTTGAGAACCACCAGAGCGATTATAAACTTTGCTTGCCAGATATACTGCAGAATCAAAACATTTCCTGTATAACATCAGGAAATACAATTCATGTTTTCAAATGACATTGTTTGGAGAAATGTGCATTTGTGAACACACCTCTGTGTTTTAACAGAAAAATCCATAAGCAGTATTAAACTAACCCATTGCTCTTTTGGGTCTCCACTCTGAAAACAATGTAAATAAATTTAGGTTGATAACATAAGGACAAAATAAGCCATAATAACATCAAGTGTTTGGTTAACAAATTACAAATGACATCAGTTAAGGAAAGTTTTCAATATATATGTATACATTTTTTTTAATAAAAAATCATACCTGCAATGCAAATTTTTTAACATATTGAAAACAAGTGCTTTCTCTTTAACAAGACTGAGCCACAGCAATGCATGGCAGGGTACAACTAGTTCTAAATAATAATTATAATGAGATTTTTCGAAATATATTAACTGTGTTATAAAAAAAAATTTGCATTGTCAGTTACTGTAGAAAGTGCTGATCACTTTTTCAGCAAATTGAAGTTAATAAAGAATTATCTCTGGTCAAGAATGTGTGCAATATGTTATAATGTGTTGGCTGTACGTGGTATTGAAATAAAAATTCTAATTTTTTGAAGTAATTAATGCATTGGCAAAAATATAAAGTAAATAATACTATAAACTAAATCATTAAATAAACATACATTAATATATATGTGTCAGTAATTTTATTTTTTACTTTACATAATATTTAGGGTCTCTAATAGATTCTTGCATCCAGCACCCTTATAGAGTTGGCTGGGTCAGTTTTCACAGTTTATAAAAACTTTTTGTAACACATTAACTCAAAAAAAACAAAAGAATTGTCAAGTACACATCAACAAAATTTAATTGCATGATGCATTGTGACATAGAATTAATCCCAACTTGAACTGGTTATAATCAGGTTAATGTATAATTATTAATATTAATATATTTGCAAGATAATTGAGGGAATGAAAGAAAAAACGATCTTTTGCATGTTTCAATAAATGTTAATGATTCAAATTCTAGCAAAGAAGTCTGTTAAAAAAACTTTTATGTGTCTGTATTTACATAGCAACAAATATTGCCATGTAAGTCTTATTGTAATTTTCAGTGTAGTTATATAAGCAGATATTTTATATATATCTTACAAGTAAGAAATTGCAACACAAATGTTCTATAACTCTGCTGCATTTACCATCTGCTAAATATCGTCAATGTCTGACATAGAGACTTTTAGTAAATTTTCTGAAAATAATATCTTTTTTATATAGATAAAAGTACTTTCAGAAAAAGTTTAAATTGTTCCTTAATATATGCAGCTTTATCAATCCGGTTTCAGTAATATTCAAGTTTCTTTGATAGAGTCTTTTTATTAGGATTTTTTCACTTAAAGGATAATAATTGTTTTTAATTTGGTTTTAAAATTGTCAAATGACAACTGAGTTGGCACCCTCTCTTCAAATTTCCACATCATGCCCATGAAAGGGTTTTGAACCTCTTCAGATTTAGCATGTATGAGCCCCTCTGAAAGTATGATCTTTTGGCGCACTTGGACACCAAACCGCGACTCGACAACGCTGGAATATAATGTTTGAAAACTCATATAAAATCATCATGGTAACATACATTTACAATCTGGAAGTTTATAATAAATTTTGAAAATATATCTAGCTAATATGAAAAGTTTTAAACTTCTCTTTGTTTTCTTATTTTAAAAATATCTTTAAATTGATGTGAAAGTAATTAATTATGCGACTGTGAGTAAAAGAATACATGATAATCTTTACTCAGATAGAATGTCTAAAATAATCAGCAGTCAAAGTATTCATGTGTGTTTTGCAGCTTCTGTTCTTAAATTTGTAACACAGAAGTAATAAGTGCGAGCATCCTTAACTTTTATGAGTGGTATATAACAATGAACTAAAAACGAATTACTTTAAATACTTTTTTGAATAAATCCTGAGCATCTCGATATTTCTCACTTAAATATTTTTAAATTATCTGTGAAAATGATTTAATTTTCAAGTTCAATGATGGTTAAAATTTAGTCATGGCACGCCTTTTCACACTGCAATAGCCTCGCTTAAAATGGATAAAAACTACTTTTCTCATTGTCGGCCTTGGAGTTACTTGAAGACAGACGAAAATACCGGTACGTCGTTGACGATTAGAAAATTGAATGAATTATAAATCCGAGTCGAGTTTTCGGGATGCATTAAGTTGGCTGGTCATAAAAGCAACAGGCCATCCCATCCATGTATCGTAAGAACACGACAGAGCAATGGTTGTATGAATTCATGTCAAAAATAACCTCTTGGAAATCAATCGATTTAAGCGCTGAATTCTCAAAAATAACTACCTGAAAATACTTTTCGTTGATTGAATATTAACGTCGCACTCCTTTTAGCGACGGACCACGTAATTTTGAACCATGGTCAAGTGACGTGGGCGACACCTGAGCTGGCACCCCCCTCTCCTAACTACCACACCACACCAACGGGAGGACGTTTCAGCTCTCGACAGATTTAACGTGCATCGCTGCCCTACACGGCGGGTCTTTAGTGGTACTGGGCTCGAACTCGTGACAAGGCATGCCACGATCCAATACCTATACCACTCGGCTACCGCGGCCACTACTTTTCGTTGAAGACAGAAGCATAAGAATATGCTGGCAATTGAAGCGCCCTCTAGTGGAGAAAGGATTCTCTATCGATTTCACCTGTAAAGTTTCATGTAACCCTATATCGATCGGCGATGTCTTCAATTTTTAAACTCGCGCCTCAGATGATTTAAATTCAAATCAGACCAAAAATATTTCTGAGAATGACTGTTTCCGGTAATATGTTGATTTAAATACTTCGCTTTTCCAAATCAGGAAGTTTCTTCATTTTAGGAAAAGTTTAAAAAAAAAAAACACCTGAAAAAATTATTATCTGACAATATGTGTGTGCCTTTTATAACAGAATCATGAATAATTATGGGGTTTTTTAAATACCGTATTTATTGGAATCTAGGCAGCAGTATATTTCCAATATTAATTGTACTAAAAATTGGGTGTGGCTTACAATGGAAGGCAAAAAAATTCGTTGGGTGGTTACACCCCCTTTCAAAAGGAAAAATGTTACCATCCATTCTGACCGCTTGTATTGATGACTCATCCCATTCCGGGGTTTATCTTTAGTATTCAGTCTATCCTGAATTTCGCTGTCTGCTCGTTTTAAAGAAATTTTTTTGTGTATATCCTAATATATATTATAAACGCGAAAGTGTATGTTTGGTCGTCTTTCACGCAAAAACAACTGAATGGATTTTAATGAAACTTTACAATAATATAGCTTATAAATCAGAATAACACATAGGCTATAATTTATAAAGATAATTTTGTGAAGTTTTCAAAATATAACGACAATTGTCAATAAAGTAGGAAAAAATTCTGCCATTTGCAAAAAAGCCCGTGAAAGCATTCATCTATCTTTTTTATCCCTTTTGTTTTGTCTACTCCATGCCTCAGTGCGCTCTCGCTTTTAATTTATTCCGCTCGTCAGTGTAATCACTATTTTTATTTCATAATAAAACTAGATTTCGAAGAGAGGTGGTGGCAAGATTTTAACATAAAATAAATACAACAAAAAGTAATATTAATATATTACACTTCCTCTGATATAAATTATTTACACTATTTTAAGCGTTCATTACACAAAATTTGTAACAATGACAGTGGAAGGAAAAACTATGAAATTAAAATAAAATATTTTTATCAGATAGTTTTTTTTTTTCTTTTTCTTTTTGAATGTTTTTTTCAGTACGTGTAAATATATATTCAGGCTTTCCCCCATACTGTTTTTTTATAACTTATATATGTATATATATGTTTATTAAAGCATTAAAAGAAAGCAATCATTTCAATAGCTATCTGTAAATTTTTCTTTCATTTATTACTTATAGAAAATGAATTTTAATTAATATATATATATATATGTTTTTTAAAAGAATTATTTCATTACTAAATTAATTATTTGTTAATTAAAAAGTACATCGTCTATTATTTTGGATAAAAATACGTTACAGACATTTTTAAGCTAACTATACGTAACGATTGATTGATTCATGAAAATCTCTGAAATTTATTATATTATTTTAGTTTCTTAAAAACTAACTATTATTAAAAAAAATGATGAAAGTTTTTTTTGTGTGTGTGTTTTACTCTTAGAACATTAGAATCATTTTCTTTTTATTGCTTCACATTAATAATTTTTTAACTAATGCAATATTGTTTTTTAAAAGTCATACATCGAAATTTGAAACTATATCTTATCTGTGAGGGGGAGGGGATGAGGGAACACACACAATAATTTTACACTAAAAAAACCCCCGTGTTATGCCGGGCTAGAGAGAGAGAGGGGGGGGGGAAACCTGTCTTAAATCGAAAATAAGTGGAACAAATTTCGAAAAAGGGAAATTTAATGAAATAATTTTAGAAATCACTCTCATTGCAAGCGTAAAAACACACACACATAATTGCTGGCGTCATGAGGGAAAGAGAAAGCTCGTGCAAAGCCGGGCCATGCAGCTATTATATATATATACACACGCTTTCTTGTAATCTCACCTAAACATCTCCCTCTGTACTTTGATATACCACGGATTTAGACTGTAAATTCAAAGGGTGAGAAAGAGGTGAAAACTCGAGTACAAGATACGAAAGACAACCTATCACTGTAATGTTGTGCGTTAACGCGGATGGCCCTAAATTAACTCCTTACTTAATTCTTAACAGAAAATTAGTACTCAGAAAGGAAAATTTTCCCAATGCGTAATCGTGCGTGCTCAGAAAATCGGCAGGATGATTTCCGAAATTACGAAGGGTTGGGTGTGGAATATAAGACCAGGAGGATTTCAAAGTCCTCGAAACATGCTTATCATAGACGCATTAAAAAGTCATTTGACGGATTCTTGCAAGATAAAACTGGTGGCCGCACTAGCCTACTGGTCAAGGTAACTTGATAGTGGCCGGCGTGACATGAGTTGGAGCTTATTGCCGCTGAGGACCTGCGGTGTAGGGGAGCGATGCACATAAATGTGTCGAACCTCCTCCCGTTGGTGTGGTGTGGAAGTTAGGAGAGCGGGTGCCAGCTCAGGTGTCGTCCTTGTCACTTGACCATGGTTCAAAATTAAGAGGTCCGTTGCCAAAAGCCCTCGAGTAGCTGAATAGGGCGACGTGAAAATTCGCTCACTGAAGATGAAACTGAGGCAAAACAATTGTGACTAGGTGATATTCCCAGACAGTATGACAAGTCAGCTTCAGCCGCTTGACGTAAGCATTAATAGGTCTTTTAAGGACGTCGTAAAAAAAAAAAAAAAAGTTTAAAAAAAGGGTGTGTTTGTAAAACCCACCCTTAACTGCTACGAAAATTGCAGAATGGGCATCTGTTATCTAGAAAAGTAATTTTTAATGAGTCTATAATACATTCTTTTTTAAGAAATGTTGTGTAAAAAATGTATTGGATGGCACGGAAGACGACACCGTGTGGTAAATTGGCGACGCCAGCACCAGTTCCGAATAAGTTGTGACAATGGGAGTATCGAATCATTTTCGGAACATGATACTGACTGTGTTAGAGCAATTACAGGCTCACATTATGTATTTTAAAAGTTTTTAATACTGGTAAAATAAATTAATTATTCACTTCTTATTAGTTTTCATTTAATTTGTTTTACAAATTTCTTAAATATCGAATATTGCTTAACCAACTATTGTATTTTTTTTCCGCAAAAACTTGTGGAGAAATTCGGGTGAGGCATAGAATTGATGAAAACATTTTTTCACTAAAACATGTTGATAATTTGGGATGCGGCTGATAATCAAATAAATACAGTTTCATAAAGTGAGAAAATTGCTCCACATACCCAATTAATCATTTACTGTCATGAGGATAAAATGAGAATTAATTAACGTCGGTATAGAGTAAGGAAATTTATCGGAAATGGTAAATTTGTTTTCAGAATTAGTTTTGAGATAACACTATGGTCGATCTTTGTCGACCATATCGTGGGGTTTCAGCGTAAGTTAGAGGTGTGGGATTCTCGAAATGATGAGACATTTTAGAATTCTTAATATGACTTTTATTAAGAGTTTAACTTAAATTACTTATATATCGAACAAACTTATATTAAGTGAGAATAAACCAAAACACGTAGCCGTAGTTAACACAGATCGCGCAATTGGATCACTTATCTATATAATTATATTATATCCGCCTACTCTCAATCTTAATAATATATTCGCCTTCAGAATATAATCTTCCTACCTTGAATTGATGGCAACGTCCAATCCACTTCAGATATTCATCTAAGCTCGCGTACAATGGTATGTACCTTGAATGAATGGCGAGATTTTCGTGATTCTTAGGTAGGCCGTCAATTTACACTTCTATCCTTTCTGAACTGAACTTTCTCTATATTGCCATCGCGCTTACTAAAACTTCTGTCCTTTTAAAGGTTATCTTATTTGCATCTATCCCTCGTTTCACTTCTTGGATTTGGGTTGGAAAAGATTTACAATTAATCGTGGCCGTCAAAGAACACAGAGGTTATGTTAGAGAAAGGACGCGTGAGCCGTCACACAACACACACAACACCTAATCACAAAATTTCAAAAAGGAGGTCTTTTATAGTACTGGAAATGGATTGATCAAATTCAGATCTGATTTCATTGTTCTTTAAAATTTCAATAAAAATGAGTTCCTTTTAAACATATAATTAGCATTTGGATGAAATATTTTCTTCTACAGAATGACTCGTTGCTGTTACGGAAGTTCAGAGATAAGCGTTCGAGCTCATGTATCCTCCTCGTCACTTAAACATAATTAAGAATTATGAGGTCCGCCCCAAAAGCCTTCGCGTGCTCCTTTATTGAGAGACAGTAATAAGACACTCACTTCAAGGAATAGGATAGAAAACTAGAAAGAATATATCAGAACAGAAAGTATACATATATACAGTAATGTATGAATATGAAATTCGATTAGAAAATGGGATTTTATAAAAGTATTATCAAGGAAAAAATTTCACAAGATTAGTTATTTTATTTAATTTTTAAAATAACTCGATAAAAATCTGACAAACAGAATGCGAATTAGATTCAAAAAAATTAGTTATAAGCAGATTTCGAACTTTTTTATAATTAATAACAAGACTAAGTATCTGGCCTCTCTAGCCTAACGGTCTTGGTCACGAACTCTCGACCGATGATTTTCGCGTCGAGAGCTTCAGTCTGGGTGCCCCTGAATATTCGCGTTAGGGGAGATGATGATGGTAAAACATTATTTTCTAACAATAACATATTACCTAAGTTAGCAATAAAAAATAAGCTTAAATTATGCTTTTATATAAAAATCCTGAATAATTGTTTTTGTTGAAAAGAATGAGCTTATGTGTATAATGTTAAAACTGCGAGTAAAAAAGCAAGCATTCATCAAGATAATACTTTTAACTAGCTGCATGGCCCGGCGTTGCACGGGGTCTCTCTACTTTTATAAATTTCCCCTTCCTTTCACAAAATCAGCAGTGGCCGTGGTAGCCGAGTGGTATAGGTATCGGACCGTGGCTTGCCTTGTCACGAGTTCGAGCTCAGTACCACTAAATACCCGCCGTGTAGGGCAGCGATGCACGTTAAATCTGTCGAGAGCTGAAACGTCCTCCCGTTGGTGTGGTGTGGTAGTTAGGAGAGGGGGTGCCAGCTCAGGTGTCGTCCACGTCACTTGACCATGGTTCAAAATTACGTGGTCCGTCGCCAAAAACCCTCGTGTAGCTAAACAGTGCGACGTTAATATTCAATCAATCAATCACAAAATCAGCACTTCTAATATTCTTTTTCAAAATTACTTTGTTCTTTTTACCATCTCCTCTTAGCCCGGCGTTGCTCGGGCTTTAAACGAGTGTATAACTCAAAAGTACCTGTTTCGATATTTTTTCGCTTCTTTGCATTGTCTGACAGGTTTCTGCACGAACATTTTTGAATGCATAACATATTGTCATGGAAATTCCCCTCTCGCTATCAGCCCTTCTTGGTGTGTGAATATGTGTGATTTCTATATTAACGTCATTACAAAATTCTCGTGGTAATTTCCCACAATTAATTATTTCTGCCCTTTTAAAATTTTGGCTACCGCTGTTAAGAGGAGGATGCTTGTTGAATCTGTCGAGAGCTTAAACTCCTAGCGTTGGTGTGGTATGGTATTTAGGACAGATGGGTGCCACCTCAAGACTCATCCTCGTCACCTGACAATGGTTCAAAATGTCAAGGTGCGTCGCCAAAAGCTCTCGAGTAGGTGAACAGTGGGACTTTAATATTCACTCACTCACTTTACAGCTTTTTATCCCTCTGAAACGAAAATGTACCTTTTAAAAATTAGTGTATGTTGAAAAAAGTAGAAATTTTTATAATTACAAAATTCTCAACTATATTAAAATTGTGACCATTTTTTGAAATGTTCGATACGTAGGAAAAAAGTTCCATGCAAATGATTTTTATAAATGAAGAAGTTATAAAAAATTTGAATTATATAAGTAGTTATTAAATATTTAAAATTTGAGTATTTTTTTATAAATTCGTAAAAATTTTATTTTTTAAATCACTAACTCTAAGAGATTAAAGTATGAGTTTTTTAAAAATCATTTTCATATAAACGCATCGACATTGATTCATTTTAGAAAAAATCATAAAATATATAAAGTATCGTTGTTTTGCAAAAAAAGAAAAAAAACTATATCGTGGCGAAATAAATTATCTTTCCAATTACAAAATTGTTGTGACGAAGTTATTAAATGCGCGAATAAAATTTTCAGTATATTTTTAAAAATCAAAAAAAAAAAAAAAAAAAAAATTAAGCGATTATGTTGTTTCGAACCCGGTTACAAACGGTTGTAATCAAGCGTTCTGCGGAACGAGCCACGAAATTCTCGGGGAAAAAAGGAGTGGAAAGAAAGCCTTTAAAACAAAAGGAAGAGGTATTCAATTTCGCTAAATCTGGTGATTTTCATTATTTATAGGCAACTTCTGTTCTAGTGTAACCTTTTATCAAACGTGACGTGTACAGGGGAAAACAGTCATTTGGCGCCAAACCCTTGGGTATTGTAAAAAATTGCGTTTTTTGTTAAACTTAAAATTTTTTTTTGAGGGCTTCATTTTTAAGTTAATGCCTTCACACTTCATAATATGGATTGCAAACTACGGTTTTTTTAAACAAAAAAAAATGAAAAAAAATCACTACATTGTGTGTGTGTGATTAACTCTCACAAAGAGGGTAAAAAACGAAAACACAAAAAAAATTTTGAAAATCGTAACTTTTAAGCAATTTTTTCATTTTTTTGTACAGATTACGGATAATATTGTTCTACACACGGGAAAAAAGGTTTCAGGCGATTATTTTTATAAACCACTAAGTTATTATTTAATGAATGTTTTGAGTATTTTTTTTTAAAAAAATCGTAAAAAAAACGTTTTTGACATTTTATTTTTTTAAATGACAGGTTCTAAAAGAGAGCATGAACTTTTTAAGTGTAGAATATCATTTCATTAATGCGAAATAAAATTCAAACGGAACGATTTAAGAGAATCATTTTCATAAAAACGTATCGGTTTTGACTCCATTTCAGAAAAAATCGTTAAAAATAGAAAATATCATTATTTTGTAAAATAAATTATACCGTATAGTGGCGAAATAAATGATCTTTCCGATTCTGTAATTATTTTTTGTCTGAGTCCCATAGAAAAAATTAGATCGTGTTTTAAAAACGTCGGGGATAAGAAAAATTCTTCGCCTCCCGGTTTTTATTCGATTTGGCTGAAGAAACAACACGCAGGAGTAAAACAATATCTTTTGAACTAATTGCAATATCGGATTATAAATGGTCAAAAAACACACGGATTCCTCGGATCATTCCCGATCTTTTGGTACCTTTGGCGAGTTTCTGCATCGTGCGGTTCGTGAGAAAATAGATGTACATACGTTTGTTTACTTACGAATTTTAATAGTAATGTAAAATGTTTTTCTGGTAATACAATAGAATTTCAGTTAGTTAATGCTGAATATCTGTTTGCAAGAATCGTTTAAGTTTCATGTGTGTGCATCTATGAAGAATTTATCTTTTTGAATTATAATTTTTTGCTTTAGAGAAGGAGCGGCATCTTCCATTTTTGTCCGAGGCGGCAAAACTGTTACAGCCGCGTGGCCCTGCCATCTACGAATAAAAATTTAAGGGAAGTGAAAGAAAAAAAAAATTAAACGACTCGCGAAAAATAAACTTCTTTTTGGCTCAAGTGTAGTTTAGGAAGGGGGGGGGCGCGCATTTGGCGATTTTTCTCTAAATGTCATGGTGAGAAAACAAATTCATTCTTTCACACTGTTTGATTTGGTAACCCTTGATTTTTGATTTGTGGTCTCGTGCAGATAAGATCACGTCTTCTTTTTAAAAAATTGCTATTGTTTCATCAAAAAAGAGTTGCGGATATTTTCAACACGAGCAGACAATTTTTAAGTTGACAGTTGCATTTTCAATTTATTTTTCATTTTGAGCTTCATCCGTACAGGATATTACAGTTTTCAACCATTTTTTAATATTCCATTTTGCTGCTTTTCCGTTTCTTCTTTCGACTTATCCTGAAGAGTAGGTCTGAAAGAGGTACGATTTGCGTTTTTTTCATGATTTGGAACGAAAGGGGAAATTGTCTGTAATACAGTGGTGCATGAAAAACGGATTGATTACTGTAAATACTGAATGTTCGGTTTGCAAGAAAGCAATGCGTCTGGTTAAGAGGATTCGAGTGATGGATATGTTTGGGAATGCCGAAAGATCGCAGCGAGTGCACATCGTAAAAAAAGATCTGTAAGGAAGAATAACTGTTTCGAAGAAAGCAAGCCAAGTATGAATGAGATTCTGATGTTGACAAATGTGTGGGTGCGAAAGTCGAACCGACAGCCTTCGACATTACATTGGGGACTGGAGTCTAGGCAGACTCCTCCACCCCATATCGGGAACTGAGTGGGCATTGTGATGAGTACTTGGTTTGGGGGGTTGAGAAAGTGTGGCCACTAGAGCAGGGAACGAATGGCAAGCAAGCAGGCTTCGGCGGTTAGAACTGGGGTATTTCCTATTGACTAGTGAGCTTTTGGACTTAGAGATGAAAATTGCCTGATCGGTAAAGGAAGAAAAATTAAGCTATTGAGTTAAAAGACATTATAATTAAATTTAAATTTAAAATTAGAAATTAAAAATTAAATAAATTAGGTATCTTAATCAAGCACTGCTTCCATTAGCATTAGTGCTTGGTCTTTAATGTCTTTGGTTTTCTTTAGAGTAGGGAGAATTTGTTTTAACTTAGGGAATTGTTTAAAAATGTGTGTTAGATACGATTTTAAAAAGAGCTATTATATCTTGTATATCAGAGGAACTATTACTGTTATCAATTTCAGTAGCGGGGGTAACTTGAGGAGGACTTTGTCTTTCCGAATTACTGTTATTGTCAGTAGAGGGATGGGGATCATTATTTTTATTAGAAATACCAGAAACGATGTTGGCGAAGGAAATTCCTTCGACAACATTATTACTGGTGAAACTTTTCCTATTGCGATTTATTAAGGGGGCACCTTTTTTGGATTTAGAGATGCTAGGGCATTTCGTGTAACAGGCAGTATGCCCGTACACGTGACAATTAATACAGTAAGGATTCTCCTGTCTTTCTTTAATCTCGCAATTTTTAGTAAGGTGATCCTTTCCGCACTTGAGACATCTTGGAATCACATATGGCAGTTAGCGGCAGTATGGAAAAGATTGTTGCATTTAAAACATTGCATGGTACCCCGAACGGAGTAACCTTCAATCTTTACTTGCATATATCCCAAGTGGGAAAGGTCAAAAACGGTTAAATTAAAAGTATTTCTCGGCATTCTTATTAAATAAAAGGGGAGTGAAAGTTTTGTTTTTTTAGAAATTAATTGACTAACACTGGTTACAGTGTAGCCAAGATCTTCTAAGTCGGTAATTATTTCTTCAGTCTTAGTACAGCCTGGTAATCCTTTCACTACTACTTTAATTGGTTTTTCATCTTTTGGTTTGATGACATAGAATTCTATGTCACGATCCTCGTCCATAAAATTAATTAGGTTTCGGTATTCCTCATGGCATTCTAAATTTAACTTAATGTAATTTCCTGAGGATTTAGATTTAATATTTGGGAATTTTTTAATTATTTTATTTAATTGATCTCTATAATTATTTTTGATTTTAAGAAAGACAGGAGTCGGGGGTTTGGGAACAGGAATTTCAGGGGATTTAGCTTGAGCAATTTCTGGGTCTTGCTCTAGATTTTCAAACGAGTTGTTCATTTCGATTGGGTTAAGCACTGGAGTTGGGGTGATCGGTCGGGCTGTTTTACTAGGAAAGACAAAGCCATCCGAGCTACCTTTGCTATTTTTCCTCTTAAGGCAGTGTTTCTCAAACTTTCAATACTGGCGCCCCCCTTTTAAATCACAATTTTTATCGCGCCCCCCTTATACATTAATAAATTACTGAATGCAATAATAATGCCCTTTGACGCTAAAGCTACAATACACGATCTTAATTATAAACCGTACAAATTAATAACATAAGTATTAAATTTTGTATATGTTACTTTTAAGCAAAAAAAAAAAAAAAAAAATTAATAGGATAAAATTATTATGTTGTTTTTCCTTTCTCTTATTTTTAAATTGGAACATATTGCAAAAGGCGGTGGCTGCTTAGAAGACAAAATATAGATATCAGCTAAATATAGAAAAAACTCAGAGGGACAATTTCTAAAAAACTTTGCTCTGCAAGACAAGTTCATGGAAGTCGCTAATACGTATTAAACTTGCTCTTAATTCAGTATTAATAAGATAAGTATTAAATTTTTTATATATGTTACTCTTAAGGAATATATATTTTAAGTAAATTATATATATATATATATACTTTTAAGTAATAGGTTAATTATTTTATTTTTCTCTCTAATTTTTAAATTGAAACAGATTGAAAAATAATATTTAATTAAAGATTTATTTCCTTCAAGATCCATTTCTAAAAGTACAAATGTCATTAAAAAATAGCCTAATCTATGTTGCTCTTTATCATATCCATTACATCCGGCATCCTCGCGAACGTACATGTGAGTCTAGGCAACCTAACAGACGTCTGCACAAAACATGTAAAAATGCTGTACTTCGTACAATTCTAGTCAGTCTTGGCCGAATCGAATTGCTACCGAATCTCTCTTGAATGTACATTTCCTAATTCACGCGTTAATTATAATTCACGGTATTAAGTATTTACGGCAGTGGATTAAAACAAAATTATAGATATATTTTTAAATCACAGCGAGCATTCGACGATAATAAAGCATCAACAAGTACACAGACGAGGGCAAATTGATAGCAAGTTACGAATGGGTTAGGGATCCATTTCAAAATACTTCAGAAGGGCTCTCAACTGCCGAAGAAGAGATCTTCACAGATTTCACATCCAGTGACGAAATTAAAGGGCAGTTTTGTAATAAATCATTCTTTGAATTCTGGATAGAGGTGGTTGCTGAATTTTCTGCACTGAAAACAAAAGCATTTCGTATACTATTACCATTTTTAACAGCATACCTTTGTGAATCCGGATTTTCTGCGATGGCTACTTTGAAGACAAAATATAGGTCTGAGCTAAATATCAAAAAATAACTTTGAGTGTCAATTTCTAATTTTTAGCCTTCCTTTGAAAAACATTGCTCTGCAAGACAAGCCCATGGAAGTCACTGATAATTATTAAACTTGTTCTTATACTGGCTGAAGTACACACTCTTAACACGAGTTTATTTTTTTAAAAAATGATAATATATTATTCTTGATATAATAGCTTAATTGTAAGGAGAGTAAAACAAAGTGCATGAGACAATGTATACAAAAATGTAAAATGATTTATTGAAATGAATACTCATATTATAAACGGTTTTGAATGAACTGTAATTTTAAGCCTCGCAGAATTAGCATTTAGAATAAATGTTAAGTAATAAAAAAAGAATATAAAATTCTAATGAATAACAATTGTTATTTTTTTAATATTTAAAGCGAGAAATCCCGGGATCAGGTGTGCACTCGATACTAACGTTAATGGTCGCGGAGAGTGAAGCACCCCAATTCTTTTTTTTTATAATTATTTTCAATATACAAGATAAAAATCACAATTTCAGTGAATAATTTAACTAAGAGAAAATATACTTACCTATTTCAAGGATTTTTCTATTTGTCTTTCATAATTTGAGAAAATATACAATAAAACTGAACTAAATTGTTCCAAATGTGCGTGATCTTAATAAAGGACACAAATCACAGACCCTTTTTGCTAACATTACAGGAAAGTTATTTGCAAGCAAAACTGCCACATTTTGTTCACGTTATTGTAATTTTAATATCCTTTGATGATCGACAAATATCCTGTTGAACTTTTTCTTGCTTGTGTCTTTTTGACAGGGTGAAGTGCATTTTGCGGTACACTTATGGCTTCATATTTTCTTGATAAAACTCTTAATGTAGCGATTGAAAATTTTCCTTTCGTTTCATGTTTATTGCTTTTCTCAAATTTACTTTTGCTAACATGATTAATATGCATTACTTTAGCAAGTGTTTCCCTTGTTTGATCAGCTTCAATTTCCTTTCAGAGAGATACAAATGCCCAATTCTTTTTTTATATTCCGCTCATTTACATTTATAAACCACAATCAGTCGTACAACATCACAATTAAAACCACTAAGTTATTCATAGGGGAAAATGCAGCATGTTCAAGAAAATATTTTTGAAAAATAGTGGTCGTGCCGGGAACTCGGTCTAAACAAGTACCTTAAGATTCTAAAAAAATGTTTGCCACTCCCAAAAAAGGAGATATGTTATCAATTCATTTTAGCTCCCATTAAGACTGTCATATTAGAGGATTCTCTGTCAAGGTCATTGGTAACAAATAAACAGTTTTCCCAGAATTAACGATTTTTGTATTATATGTTTCAGTATACTCATAAAAAATAAATCTTGGCCAATTAATCCTTCAAAGTGCTCAATATGCTTATCCATGTATCAAAAAACTCTTTCACATTGTGAAAAAAAAAGCGCAACAGAATTATATAATTTACAACTTCCCTAAAAGAAAGGGATGCAGGTAACCATAACAGTAAGTTCGAAAGCCAGCAAAAGTAATATTTTAAGTTAAAAGAAACGTAATAAAAAATCTCTCATCGTAGGATTACAGCAAAGCAAACAAAATATTTTTTTATTTAGCTATAGGATCAAAGATAGCTAATGAGCGTTCAAAGTAGAATCTTTTATTTTTGATGACCTTTTTTCACCAAATGATATTTATAAATCATATCAATGTAAATCTGTATTTTTTTATTATATCAGAAAGTATTTTGGTTTTTTTTCATTCCAGAGAGTAAATTAATTTTTTTTAACCTTTTATTTTCGATATGCTTGCGCCCCCCTTGAAGGGTTATCGCGCCCCCAGGGGGGCGCGCCCCACAGTTTGAGAAACACTGTCTTAAGGGAAGATTTTTTATCATTAACATTAACATTACATGAAATCTCATTTCAACATCATTATCACTATCATTATGGTTATCATTATCTTTAGGTTTTAAAGTTGTATCATCAGGGCAATTAACATCTAAACATGGAGGTATAGTCCTAAGCTCACTTACCAGTTTGTCCTTGGCTTCAAGCGTCTCTTGGTGAGTGAGTGAGTGATTGTAGAGTTTTATGGCGCAAGAGCCATTTTTGACTATGCTGCGCCAAACACTTGTTTGAATATTCATAAAATTTTAAAAACACAAAATAACTTTAAAATGTCATATGATTAAGATACACATCTAAATATTAAAATACAATAAGACCTTACTAAATTCAATTTATAATTTAACACTAAAAATCTTGAAAGTTAAAATAAAAACGTTGAAAACAGTGCTAAACATAAAATAGGAACACGTTATTTGTAACAATTTAAATCTTTGTCTTGACTTATTTTTTCGGATTTCCTGTCGGTGTCGTGTATTTTTTGAAACCTGATTCAAAATTCGAAAAATTCAAAGATTCATCCACATCATAAATAATCATTTCCTCATCTTCTGATGTGTAATTAATGTTACTTTTTTTTGGCTTATGTGGTGTCATTCGAATTTCAATGTCTGGTTTTGGTGCTGTTGTGAGCCTTTTCTTTTTTCTATTTTGTTTTAATTTATTTTCAGCCTTAGATATTGCGGAAGTTCGAGTACTGGATGTGGTAGGATTAAGTAATGGTACAGTTGATATATTTTCAGCTAATAAAGATGAATCAGAAGTATTCAGGCTATTGCCATTGGTAATTCTAGTAGTGAAAATGGGCATAGGTAATTGAGATTTACTTGATTTGTCTAGAGTTACTGCAGATGTGGAAGGAAGTAGATCTATCTGAGTGAATGTGGATGATGTGGAGACTACAGAAATTGTGGACGTGTTTGGCATCCGATTGGTAGAATATTTTGGATTTAGATATAATAAAGGTGGACAAAAGATATTTGTGATGCCTGGATCTGTTTGGGTTGCAGTTGATATATTTGACAGTTTAGCAGCCCGAGCATATGTTGGAGTTAACCGAGGAACTATTAATTTTCGCGCTTCTAAATAGGATATGTTTTTACTGGTTTTAATTTCCTGGATCTGTTTTTCTAATTTCCATTTTGGGCATAGTTTTGAATTTGATGGATGGGTTTCTGTACAATTGACACATTTCGGCTCTAGTGTACAATCCGTGGAAGAATGCCCAGCGGATGCACATCTAGAGCAAGTTAACTGACCGCGGCAGGAAGTTTGAGAATGTCCGAACCTCTGGCACTTAAAGCAGCGCAGAGGATTTGGTATATAAGGACGGATCTTACAGTTTAAATAGCCTGCTTTTATTGAAGACGGAAGTTTAGGGCTATTGAATGTTAAAATTAAATGTTTCGTTGGGATAATAACAGTATCTTTTTTCAGAGTAATTCTTCTAACCTTGGTAACACCCTGGTCAGAAAGTTCTTCGAGAATTTCTGCTTCTGAAACGGACAATAAATCTGGCTCAGATATAACACCTCGACAAGAATTAAGTGAATTATGAGGTTTTACCATTAGAGGGCAGTCTAGAAATGTTTTAGTCATTAAGAAAGATTTTGTCTGTAAAGCTGATGTGGTTTCAATGAGCAAGTCTCCGGATCGTAGCTTTTTAACACCTTTCGGATCTCCGCCTATTCCTTTCAGAGCTTTCTGAATAGCAAATGGAGACTTCCGAGACATTTCATTGTTTGGTAACGATAAAATCAGAAAACGTGTATAGTTTGCAATATCGTCAATGGTATGGTTGGGTAAAACAAGGCCTTTACCCGGGCACAGCAGCTTGGGATCCATAAGAACGCGTATACCACTTCATCCTGGCATGCCTCCACCCACCACGGAGTCCAACAAGGGAGGCAGTGTGCCGGTCATCTGGCCAAAAACCAGGCACGGCGCTTACCCAGAGTACACCCAGAATATAATGCTACAGTCCAGGGTGAGGATCCAACGGGTAAACCCGACACCCCTTATCTGCAGCACTAACCCTACAGCAGTGTCTCTTCGGGGACACCGAAGAGAGGTACTACCAGCCGATTGACAGGAGCGGGCTCACTCCTGCCACCCGTCTACAGTGAAGCGTGGGCCAAAGGGAACGCAGAGGTATCCCTAGGCCACTAATCTCCTCCCTACGGGAGAAGCGTGGGCAAAGGGAACGCAAAGGATCCCCAGAACACCATTTTCCTCCTTACGGGACGCCGCACACGGCAAACATGCGGGTCGGAAAACCAACGTTTTTAGTCGAAAACAAATAAAGAAACATATTCAAAGTATTTAAAGAAACATACGAAAAAGAAACTAAATTAACGCAATAGAAAATCTAAATCATAATATGTTAGTATAATGTAAGTTTTTTCACCAGAAAAAACAAAATTTGAACATAGTTCATTTTGTAACATGTGGCTGTGGTCTAGACGGGAAAAGAAGAAAAGGGAAATTTGAATGGCAAGAAGAAGGGCCGAAAATAGAGAAAGATCACTAGGGTACCCTGGGTTCGTGAAGCCCATGTTTACCAAAGACAGTAAACCCCTTAGGAGAAGGAAAAGATCATTAGGGTACCTCGGGAGCGTGAAACCCGCACTCACCTAAAGGAGGTGAGCCCCCTGAGGGGCAAGCGTCTCTTGGAGGGCATCTTCAAGACTGTAGTAAGCTGGTGTTTGCTCCCTGTTGTTCGTCCTTTCTTGCAACATAAACTTCTTGTATCCAGTAATGAGAATATCTTGTCGTTCCAAGCGTTCAATGGCTAGCCTGCGTCTTTCACAGTCTGTAGTTGGCTCAGCAGGCTTGGGCGTTCCACATCTGGTCGAAGTAGAAGATCTACTTTTATACGATTTATTCGATTTTTCGGACATTTTCGGCAATAAATCAGAGTCACTATTCATCAAAACACTCACACAGAGTCTCCCCCTTGATATCAGAAGCCCTGAAAAGGGCTACAAAGGACTTTACGAGATCTCTCAACTTCGGAAAAAAGAAAATGGCGACTGCGGTTGAAACACGTGTACTCAGCTCGGCGTCTGACTATCGAATTTCAAAGTCCAACCGTTACTTCATTTCTTTTGAACATAATGTTTCGAAGAAAACATTCACGGATTGGATGAGTTTTTGCAAAGAGGTATATGTGGAAATGTGTGTAAAAAAAAAAAAAAAGTTTACCCACCTGTAGAACTTTCTTGAGTGCAGGTAAGCCTTTTTCTTTCATATTCTAATTCACGATTTCCTTTTGCTTAAAAAAAAAAATACAATTTTTAATTTTATGCATTAATTAATGATAGCTTTATAAATATTTCTTTTCATTTCACATTAATATATCTCTTGATTTTTATTTTCAAAACTACAATTTGTAAATTCTTGGAATACCTACCGCTAATTAGTGTAGCTTGGCTATCTAATCCGGTCACCCAAAACACCTATCACTAAATTAATTTGCTTGGCGACCGCTCTTGGTCGCCAAAAGAAATTGACTTCGTCAAATACCTCCCCCCCCCCTGCCTATACTACACTTTAACCCTTTTTTTCAATATTTGAATCATCACCTGAATTCAAGTAAGCAATGGTTTCTGTGCCACATTTAAAAGATGATGTAATATCGAAATCTGGGTCCTGATAATTGCATTAACAAAAAAACCTAAACATGAATATATATATAAATTACCAAAGTAAAAAAAGACATTTTTCATTTCACAAAAGATCATGTGTAACAATACCTAAAAATGCATTTTTTCTATTCAACTTTGAGAGCAATATTTATTAAACTAGTCAGTAGTAAATTTATAGTGCTTTCAGAATTTTTCATGAGTAACTTTTGAGTTCATCTAGAAGTAAAATAGATCCTATTGAGCCCGAACAAAAAGTCTCCCTAAGGTCACTGCCAACTCCAAGTTAAGGGAATATTCCACTAATTTTCCAGTCATGGCTTTCCCATCCTTTCGAGCGAAAGTGAATAGTTCGCTGATTCGAAATGGAGGTTGTGATAAACGCGCTGTCGCGTTATTGGTGTTTGGGGTTAAAAGAAGATCAGCCAGAATCAGAACAATTCTAATTTATTATTCTCTCACTTAAATTAACAACCCAGGGGGTAGGAAATGTACACTTCTACTAAGTATAGGAGAAATTACGCGGCAGAAAGATTACTTAATATTTGATTATACTTCAATTAACTTTCTCTTGGAACGCTTTGGATGTCTACGGTCTAAATTACCGTAATTCAGTTTTCAGTTGTTCGCGATCTCCGGTCGTTATTATTCAATTCTAACTTATTGACTAAATCGTTAGTTAATAATCTTTGATCATTTAGCAATTAATTGGCGAGTAACTCTCGACAAGTTTTCAACTACTTTCCACAAACCACTAACTTTGCGTACCTAAAAGTTAATGCTTAAATATAACCCTTCATTTACATAAACCGTGTCTTCTTCTTCGGGAGAAAGTTTTCAATAGAACAACATTTAAAAGAAAAAAATTTACCCCAAGAGGATTAGTGAAGACTCACGGATAGACCCGTTATAAGGTCAATAACCTGAAATTAGACGCCCTTTGAGTATTTCAGGGAAACGACATTTTACTCCTCTCGCGTACACGTTGTTGACATTCCCTGAAAGACGGTGGGGTTGGTTAATGTTACCATCTACCTTCAATACTCCCCTCGTTTTTCTGGTCTAAAAGATATGACATGTCCAACATATCGAATAAAATTATATAAAGAACTGGTAATGGGGAAATAGAATCAGCACTTTATTCCATATACACTCTACATCAGTTCTTCCCAAACTTCATGTGCCCAGTGCCGGTTTAAGCTCGTTTCGGGCCCTGGTCACAGAAGATCTGCCCCAAACGCCCAATGGATAAACTGCACTGCTTAAGGGGCATTATAGAAAAACATACCCGTTTTTGAACTATTAGGCCTACAGACTTGAAATTTAGTAGGCATGCTCCTTTCATGGCGCAGAGATCCACTACAAAAGAGGTTTTGCAGAAATCGACACCCTAAGGTGGTTGTGAGGTGTTAAGGGGCGTTATAGACAAAATTCCTGTTTTAGAATTGTCAGACCCACATACTTGAAATATTTGGCAAGCGTGTTTCTTTAGTTGAACAGAAATCCGCTGAGAATGGATTTTACGGATCGTAACTGGGGCGTTTTGGTAACAAAATTCTCGTTTTCCAACTGAAAGACATACATTAATGAAATTTGGTATCCAAGTTTCTTTTGCTGAATTGATATCCACTACGAACGGGTCTTTCGGAAATTGACTCTCAAAGGGGGTTATTCATAAAAATATTTCCATTTTTGAACTATTAGATTTAGACTTGAAATTTGACAAGCATGTATATTTTATTGAGTAGAGATCTACCAAAAATGAGTTTTGCGGAAATCCACTTTCGAGGAGGGGGTTACGGGAACTTAAAAGGTAATTTTACTTCAATTTTAGAAAGTATTTATAGTACGAGAGCTAGCAACGTTAGAAAAACGAGAATTTTAGAAAAGCTGATTCTTTAATATATCTTTCTCTATGCCCTTACGAACAGCGTGCGGGCTTTCTGGCTGCCGGTAAACGTTGCGTTTATTAATGCGCATCATACCTTTACAGGTAAAAATATTGATTTTTAAATAATTTGAGGAAGAAATTTTTCTTTTTCACTAAATTTAAAACGGTATTAACAACATAAATTTATTAATGCCAGACATTTTTGTTGATGAAA
Organism: Trichonephila inaurata madagascariensis; assembly: GCA_019973955.1. Lineage (NCBI taxonomy): Eukaryota > Metazoa > Arthropoda > Arachnida > Araneae > Nephilidae > Trichonephila > Trichonephila inaurata. Next base: position 22,829 of record BMAV01014334.1, on the reverse strand, counting down.
ATAATGTGCCAGATGCTATTTTGTATATAAACAAAATTGATTTCAAACCATACTTTAGAATGTCTGTAATTTTAACATTATTTTATTTGTACATAAATAAGTACAAATTTAATTTGCCTGACATTAATTCGGTTGTTTACTTAAAAGCCAGGCCGATTTATTGGAGTAGTATACCACGGTATTATGCCTGTCGTTAGAGAGAGACAGTGACAAAGTAGGTAGGCATTAGAGAGACAGGATTACGTTACACTATTTAAAGTATTCGAAAAAACTTTTTTATTTTTATGTCTTTGATGATGAGTATAATAAAAAAATAATATTTAAATTCTTGTTAAAATAATAATAATTAGTTGATTAAAGTATTTTTAACAAAAGGGAAAAATATCATGAAATTTAATTTTAACTGAATAAAATGATTTTATAAAATATAGAGGACAAATTGCCATTGATACAATAAAAAAATTCACATTTCTATTTATACATATTATGTTTAGATAATCGGAATCTATTTTTCCCTGAAATATTATTTTCATTCCGAAATAGTGTTAACAAAAAACTGATGCATCTCCATAATCAACATCATCGTCACTGCTCCCATTATTATCAATATCATCATCATCATTATCATTATCATTATTATGTTTTGATTTTCTAGTAATGTTGGTTCCGGAGCAAAAAAAAAAATCATTATTAGGTCATCATGGTTTAAATAATAATTTACTCTTTCGATTTATCATATTATAAATAATACTTTACTTTTTATAATGTCAGCAACAGATGATGGAAACTGCTCCCCAGTAAACCAAACAAAATCGTATTTATCATCATTAATGGTGTACCCGGAAGCTAACGGCGATAAAGATGATGGTGTTTTTAAATGAGCATTTTTCCAAAATTTTGTCACATACCGCACTCGCAATAAATGCTGATATAATTCAGCTTTACATGGTGGTAAGCTCGCTGAATCGAAACTTTGACATTTCTTTTCGAAATTATCACCGGATTTTTTCGATTGATAAGTTTTGGAAAATAGATAGACGTGAGCATCATTAACATTTGAAGAGTTAGGCACCCCATACATATAACATAAATTTTTCCAATGTGGCAAATGTACGTTCAAGTTCATCTTCATTGTCAGTTTTAATCTCTTGGCATGCTAACTGGTACTCGACAGATTTTTCGAGCAGCTTGAAGGGCCTTAGTTTACCTTTCCGAAAAAATGCTAGGGGTGTAACCGCACCCTGTTATTGCGTGGAAACATAGTAGAGTTTTCGATAAAGAAATACCAAGACCTTGGTAGGAATCATGCTTATTAGACGTTCATGGTTTCCTACGCCCCATTGGATCCAAGGCTTCAAAGATGCATTCAGATGATCCATATTGCCAAGAAGTATAATCAGAATACGAAGCCTAAGCAGCGTACAACTTGAGCGGCAACGCATATCTGGCAAATATGATATTGTTACGAATTTTATGTAAATAGTGTAAATAGTTTGTATTTGAGTGTTTAATGCATTTATATTACTCTATGTTATGTTTATTGCATGTTAAAATTGTACCATTCACAAGCAATGCCGCCCCTTACGTTATAATGGCAATTTAATGAGAACTTGGTGAAATCTTGGCGGTAGAGCCAAGTTGGCATCATTTTTGATGACCAAGGCAACCATCTTGGTGACCATGTTGGCGAGTTCGGAACCCTCTGGAATCTTCTAGAAAGTAGTGAATATCTCCACTAATGTCACGAGCGGCTATATTTCTGGAAGTTTCTATCGCGCCTATAAATAAGATGCTCGCCAGGACGGCGGGGAGTCTGTATTAAACCAGCGAGTAGTGAGGATTGTTTTGACTAGCGATTCGCTCGGCTGTGCTTGTCAATAATCTTTACTTACGTGTATTTTTAAACACTGGCTATTGTGTTTGATTGCTGTTGAAGGTAAGACCTTCGGATATTTACTCTGTGAATATTGCTGCTGAATCCTGTATTTAAAGGATTGGAATTTTTGTTAATAAATTCGCATCACTCTTGAAAAACTGTTTATTTTCTTTGTGATTCTTTTGCATAAAATCTTTGAACCCTCGGATCTACGTAACAGTTTGGTGTCAGAAGTGGGGTTTTATGCCAATAACAAGAGCGATGGATGAGCAACTGAAGGCTCTGTTGGAAGGCATCAATGCCTTGAAAAACGGCCAAGAAGAGACTAGGCAAGAAATGTAGAAAGGTTTGGAGGAGACTAGGCAAGAAATGCAAAAAGGTTTGGAAGAGACTAGGCAAGAAATGCAGAAAAACCAAGAAGAGACTAAGCAAGAAATGCAGAAAAGTCTGGAAGATATGCAGAGAAGCCAAGAAGAAACTAAGAATGAGTTAAAGGATGGAATGGAGAAATGTCAGGAAGATCTGAAGAATTCTCTAGAAAAGAAAATCGACAATGTTGAAGAGAAAATCAATAGTGTGGAAGAGAAAATAGCATTGAAAGTTTAAGAAAAGATTGCAGTAGTTAAACAGAAGATAGAGAAGAAAGTAGAGCAAGTTGAAGAGAAGAAAGTAGAGCAAGTTGAAGAAAGAATTAGAGAACAAGCTGATGAAAGAATTGAGGAAGTGGCCGGAAATTTTAGCCTTACAGAGAGTGGAAGATCTTGAAAAGAAGCTTCTAGCTTCCGGAAATGCGATGAATGAAAGCAAGTTTGTCCCTGCTGCTCCAGTACATGCGCCTTCTTCTGAAGTGCCTCTGAATGCCTCACCAGTGTCAGTAAAACTGTCTACCTATGACGGAAAAACCAACTGGGAGGTATACAATTCTCAATAATTTTTGAAGCCAATGGATGGACTGAAGGGGTGAAAGCATGTCAGCTAGCAGCATCCCTTACGGGAGAAGCTGCTGAAGTACTGCAGACTCTTCCCGACACAGAGCGCCTGAATTTGAACTCCCTGTATAATGCTCTGGATTTTTGGTTCAGCCAAAAATACTCCAAGGACTACGCACATCTGCAGATGAAAAAAAGACTCCAGAAAACCGGAGAAAGCTTGCAAGTGTATGCCTCCGAAGTAGAAAGACTCGCCAACTTGGCTTTCTCTGAACACCCAGCAACTGTGCGCGAAGTAATCTCTTTGTAATATTTCGTGGATGGATTGAAAGATGGGGAAATCCAGAAGGTTGTAAGAATGGCAGATGTGCAAGATCTTAAGTCTGCCCTGAAATTGGAGGCCTCCGCCAATGAAGCCAGTTTAGAGACCGCCATCCCATCCGTGGAGCTAGAGCGACTGCGGACGCCCCCTGTGAATCTCCATGGATGAAGGAGATGAAGAAATTGAAAGAAGAAATTCAAAACTTAATGGCTCAACTTCAGAACCGGAGGAGACGTAGCATCACTTGTTGGGGGTGTGGTGAACCAGGGCATCTCAGAAGTAACTGCCCCCGAAACAATAAGAAAGATCATAGCACCAAGTGCTGGGGGTGCGGTGGAGAAGGGCACCTAAGAGATAACTGCCCTCAAATAAACAAGGAACATCCGCACAGTGCAAATGTAGTCGAGTCTAAGGAGGTGTGTAGAAACCGAAAAGGAACAACAGAGGGGAATGGAGACGCCCCTTCAAGAAGACGTTGCCCGGAGAACAGTAGATACAGCTCAAGAGTTGAAAAGAAATTTGGCGTAATAGATCAAGTAGTCCGCCAAGTTAAGACACCATCAACAACAGCATTGGAACCGTTGAGTGATGAGAGCGTCCGAAAATATCAACTGGCTTATCCTGAAATAAAACCAATCTTAGAATGCAAAGAGTCGTCTGACGAAAAACCCAGCTGGCAAGACATCGCCCCTTTCCACCCTACAACGAAGCGTTGCTGGGCTCTTTGGGACTCTCTCCATCTGAGAAATGGTGTTTTATATCGAAAATGGGAGTCTGACAATGGAAAAACATTCAGGTGGCAATTAATACTCCCAAAGACAAGAGTTTCAACAGTCCTTAAGGAACTGCATGGCAGTCTAACTGTAGGTCATTTTGGTGTTATGAAGACTTTACAAAAAGTTCGTGAGCGCTTCTACTGGAACAATGTGCGGAGTGATGTGGAAAAGTGTTGTTACACATGTGATCCCTGTGCTGCACGCAAAGGTCCCAGAAAACGCACTAGAGGAAGATTGCAGCTGTATAATGTGGGAGCGCCTTTCGAACGAATAGCTTTTGACATCCTAGGTCCACTTCCGAGATCATCAGATGGCAACAACAACATCCTGGTTGTCATGGACTACTTCACTAAGTGGCCTGAAGCTTATCCTATTCCCGACCAAGAGGCCTCGACTGTTGCAGAGGTTCTAGTTCAACACTGGATCTCACGATTCGGGGTCCCTCTACAACTGCACTCCGATCAAGGAAGAAACTTCGATTCTGCAGTTTGCAAGACTGAGTGAAATATTCGCCATCGATAAAACCAGGACAACAGTTTGCATCCTCAGTCTGATGGCATGGTAGAGAGGTTTAGTCGGACCATCCTGAACAGCCTCTCTCTCCTGGTATCCAGTAATCAACAGGACTGGGACAGGAAATTGCCCTGTTTCCTGCTTGCCTACAGGAGTGCCGTTCATGAGACCACCGGCTATTCCCCATCCCAGATGCTCTTCGGACGAGATCTTCATCTGCCTGCAGATCTTCTGTTCAGCCGGCCACCAGATGCTCCCTTGGCGCCTGAGGAGTATGTCGAGAAACTTCAGGCACGGACGGAGGAAATGCATCATCTGGCTAGGGAAAGAATCAGCTTGGCTTCCGAGAAGGTGAACACCCGATACGACGCGAGAGCAACCGGACACAACTGCAACGCAGGCGACAAAGTGTGGTTATGGAATCCGAAACGTCGCAAAGGACTCTCTCCAAAGCTGCAGACAAACTGGGAAGGTCCTTACACAGTACTAAAAAGACTGAATGACGTTGTGGTGCGGATACAGAAATCACCACACTCAAAAACGAAGGTAATACATTACAATAGGCTAGCCCCTTATCTTGGCCAAGATGAATAAGATCCTTAAGTTCAGACCATGGTCATTAATGATTTTGTAAATAATGTAAATTATTTCTCTTTTCTAATTCCTTAGTTTTATTTTAATATTGGAATTTATGTTTACATCTCTTCATGTGCTTTGAATTTATTTGTATTGTATATGTTGTAGAATACATTTGTTACTTTATAGGTGATTGTTATGTGAGTAGTTTGCCTGTAAATAAGTGCCTCTTACTCAAGGATTGTACTGCCCGGGACGTGCAGTCTTTGAGGAAGGGGCAGTGTTACGAATTTTGTGTAAATAGTGTAAATGATTTGTATTTGAGTGCTTAATGCATTTATATTACTCTATGTTATGTTTATTTCATGTTAAAATTGTACCATTCACAAGCAATGCCACCCCTTACGTTATAATGGCAATTCAATGAGAACTTGGCAAAATCTTGGCGGTAGAGCCAAGCTGGCATCATTTTTGGGGACCATTTTGTGAACTTTGATGACAGTTTTGGCGTCATTGGCGACCATGTTGGCGAGTCCGGAACCCTCTGGAATCTTCTAGAAAGTATTGGATCTCTCCACTAATGTCACGAGCGGCTATATTTCTGGAAGTTTCTGTCGCGCCTATAAATAAGATGCTCGCCAAGACGTCGGGGAGTCTGTATTAAACCAGAGAGTAGTGAGGATTGTTTTGACTAGCGATTCGCTCGGCTGTGCTTGTGAATAATTTTTTCTTACGTGTATTTTTAAACACTGGCTATTGTGTTTGATTACTGTTGAAGGTAAGAAGACCTTCGTATATTTACTCTGTGAATATTGCTGCTGAATCCTGTATTTAAAGGATTGGAATTTTTGTTAATAAATTCGCATCGCTCTTGAAGAACTGTTTATTTTCTTTGTGATTGTTTTGCATAAAATCTTCGAACCCTCGGATCTACGTAACAATATGTAATTCGAATATCAGCTTCTTCATGTTCTTCACATGTGATAATGATTCTTCAATACTTCTGTGGCGGCTGGCTCTGTAGCATTTCTTTTTAAATATTTTATATTGTATCTGGCAACCCTATTAGTTCGTTTCGAGCAGTTACTCCGAGGCTATGAACCACAGAGGGTCTTGCCGTTCTCGAGATTAATAAATGAGTGTATATATTATCCGATGGTGTTAACTTAAACACAAAAGACACTAATAATTAACAGACCAAGTCACAACCATAATGGCGACTGAAGCAGACGTGAGTACCTTCAGCGCATTAATTCATCCCTAAAAGTTTCGGATGGCAAAGAAAGCACAAGTGCGTTTTTAGTCACGCCTTGTTTCTTTGTGCTAAATTCCTCAATATAATCATTCTAAATATATTTTCGCTATCTATTTCTTTCGCGATAATGTATTTCAGCTTCTTATACCTTTCACATTTAATGTATGTTGTATTATTTACATGTAATGTGCATTTATGTTTCATTTCTGTATGATATATTGCCTCTCAATTCGCGAGCATTCCTTCGTAGTCAAGTGGTTTCGGTTCATTTTTTTTATTCCGTTCTTTCTTCCTGACCCTACTCTCTCGCTGTTTTGTTTACAAACATGTCACCTACGGGGGAAGATTCTTCTAATGTTACGCCTTCCAGTGTTTTGGCGAAATAATGTCGCACTTTGGATTCAACAATGTGACAGTGCTTTCGTTTTGAGTCAAATTACTCAAGATGAAACAAAATATGCAGCGCTCGTTTCTATGTTGGATCCGGAAACACTTTCCCATGTTTCCGATATTATTCTTTCACCTCCGGCTGAAAATAAATACATAACGCTATCCGATCGCTTTATTAGAGAATTTACAGATTCGGAACACCAAAAAATAAAAAAAACTTTTAACCGAATTACAATTAGGCGATGATAAACCAAGCCACTTGCTACGAAAGATGAAAGAACTGTCCGGTGGTCAATTGCAAGATGAATTTCTAAAAAATCTATGGTTACAGCGTCTCCCATCCCAAATTCAGGCTGTACTTTCAGTTTCCTCGGAAACTTTAGATAAATTAGCCGAGATCGCAGACAAGGTAGCTGACGCTGCTTTGCCCACTGCGGTTTATTCCGTCAAGTCTGCACCTGAACCCAACCCATCTGCTGAAATTCAACTCTAGCCAAACAAATTGCAGAGTTAAAACTTCAAATATCTCGGATGTCGCGGCCCCGAAATAAACAATTCTTTGGTTGGAAGTCATCTTCGCGCTCGCGAAATAGGAATAGAACAACAAACCATGAGGCTATTTGTTTTTATCACAAACGTTATCGTGCGAACGCCCGTAGCTGTATCCCACCTTGCGACTTCTTACATCGCCAATCTCGTGATAGACCTAGCTTTCAGTCGGAAAACTAGGAAACAGGACTACAGCGGCGTCTTGTAGTCATGTAAATGCGCTCCCTAAAAAATGTCGCTTATTTGTTTTTGACAAACATAGTAATCAACGTTATTTAGTTGATTCAGGCGCAGATGTCAGCATTATTCCGAAACCAAACAAAAATATGAAACCAAATAAATTTGAACTTTTTGCAGCCAATGATTCTACAATCAAAACTTAACGGCCAAAAATTAATTAAACTAGACTTAAATTTATTGCGATCATTTTCGTGGAATTTCATAATAGCAGATGTTAACACAGCGATTATCGGTTCCGATTTTTTTAAATAAGTACGGATTAATAATCTACATCAAAAACAAGCGTCTTATCGATCCTTTTGACAAAGTTATCCACAAAAGGAGAACGTTTTACTGGTTCTGAACCTCAGATTAAGACCTTAGCCGCATCACTTGATTCGGAATATTCTGCCCACATCCTACGAGACCTCGACCATTTAATGAAAAAATTAAACACAATACTTTTCATTACATTGAAACATTCGGTCCTGCAGTGCATGCTCGAGCGCGAAAGTTAAATCCACAACAATCTAAAGCTGCAAAACAAGAATTTCAATATATGCTCGATCAGGGCATTACTATCCCTTCTAAATCAAACTGGTGTTCCCCATTGCACATGGCTTCCAAAAAAGACACGAAATTGTGGCATCCTTGCGGTGATTATCGTGCTCTAAGCAAACAAACTAGACCCGACCGATACTTTATTCCAAATTTAACAAGTTTTAACGAAAATCTCAAATTAAAACAATTTTCACAAAACTGGATATTCAAAGAGCTTACCATCATATTCCCATCCATCCTGCCAACAGGCATAAAACGCTAATAATTACAAACTTCGGAACTTTCGAATTTGTATTTATGCCATTCGGATTGAGTAAAGCCGCTCAAACGTGGATGCGATTTATACACGAGGTTTTAAGGAGCTTAGACTATTGTTTCGTCTACTTGGACGACATATTAATTGCATCGACAGACGCCAACTCTCATAAGAAACACGTGAGAGAAGTTTTACAAAGGCTTGATGATTATGGTCAGACCATCAACGCCAGTAAATGCATGTTCGGATGCTCTGAAGTCCCCTTTGTAGGTTACCTTGTAAATAAAGATGATATCTTACCCCTTCCTGAAAAAGTAGAACTCATCGCTATTTATAAACAACCTACCACACAGTCCGCGACCTCAGAAAATTTTTGGGTATTTTGAACTTTTATCGAAAATTCTTACCTAAGGCAGCACACATACAAGCTCCTTTACATGAATTTCTCAAAAACTCAAAGAAAAATGATAAGCGGGAAGTAGAATGGAACGCGGAAGCTATCAATGCATTTAACCAATGTAAAAATCAACTAGCTAACGTTACACTTTTAGCTCATCCTTCACAGGATGCTGATCTCGCATTGATGACTGATGCTAGGGACTTTGGTCTTGGTGCCTCCTTAAATGAGATCATCAGGGATGGTTTTAAACCTTTAGGGTTTTTCTCTAAAAAATTAGCACCAGCTCAAACTAAGTACAGTGCTTTTGACCAAGAACTTCTGGCAGCTTATTTCGCTATCAAGTATTTCCGACATATGATCGAGGGTCGCGTTCTAATATTATACACTGACCACAAACCTTTAACATTCGCCTTTAATCAAAAACTAGATAAGGCTAGCCCACGTCAACTGCGCCACTTAGATTTCATTTCGCTATTCACTACCGATATTAGATACGTCCCAGGCATTATAATAATGTGCCAGCGGATGCATTTTCTCGGATATCAGCAATTGTTACCCCTAGTACCATAGATTATGAGGAATTTGCACAAATGCAACAGGGTGATGATGAATTAAAAGCACTTCTTTCTGCCACGAACCAAACTCTTCAGCTTAAACAGTTACGAATGCCGGGATCAACTACCGAAATATATTGTGATATTTCCACGGGTACAGTACGCGCTTACGTGCCTCATGCCCTCCGACGGAACGTCTTTCCTGCAGTGCACAACCTTTCGCATCCTGGAATTCGTGGTGCTATTGCAAAGCTAATCTCTAAAAGGTTCGTATGGACTTCCATGAACAAAGATATCCGGAGTTGGACCTGTAGCTGCATTCCCTGTCAGAGAGTTAAAATTCAATGGCATACAAATAGTGAACTTGCTCATTTTAAGGTTCCAGATGCTCGATTTCACCACCTCCATTTGGATATTATTGGACACCTTCCTCCATCCCAAGGATTTTCTTATTGCCTTACGGCCATTGATCGTTTTTCTCGTGGGCCAGAGGCATATCCTACTTCCGATATGACAGCAGAGACAGTGGCAGCAACAGTAATCCGTGAATGGATTCCACGATTTGGAGTTCCTGGTCTGATTACAACAGATCAAGGTCGTCAATTTGAGTCTCACCTCAGTAGGGAAGTATGTGCGTGCTTAGGAATTAGCAAGATAGGAACCACGCTGTACCACCCTTCATCCAATGGACTCGTGAAGAGTACACATCGGTCTCTCAAAGCCGCTCTCATGGCTCACGCCACTCCACGTTGGACACAAGTCCTTCCTTTTGTTCTCCTTGGCTTACGCTCTGTCATTAAAGAGGACATTAATGCTACTGTGCTGCTGAAATGGTGTACGGAACAACTATCCGTCTACCCAGAGATTTTTTCCAATATACGGGTACGAACAACGTTTCCGAGTTTGTGCAACAACTGAAACAAACCATGCATAATCTCAAACCCGTTCCTACATCTTGACATGGACGTAAAACTGTTTTTGTTCACCCAGAACTCTCTCAATGTACTCACGTATTTTTACGACATGATGCTATCAGAAAACCATTACAACCTCCCAACGATGGACTTTTCGCTGTAGTTAAACGTTCTGAAAAACTCATCACTTTGCAGCGACAAGGCAAAGAAATCTGTGTTTCGATAAAGTTAAACCAGCATTCATGTTGTATGACACAATAGAGTCTAACCAACCATCTGTTATCCCTAAAACACAAGAGGTTCCTGCTACCCAAACCACCCGCTCCGGTCTCCGAGTGCATTTTCCACAAAAATATGTGTCAACCTGATCCTTGTAAGACCTCCTGAACCAGTTTTGGACACTGAGAGGGGGTACTGTGGCGGCTGGCTCTGTAGCATTTCTTTGTAAATATTTTATATTGTATCTGGCAACCCTACTAGTTCAGTTTCGAGCAGTTACTCCGAGACTATGAACCACAGAGGGTCTTGCCGTTCTCGAGATTAATAAATGTGTGTATATATTATCCGATGGTGTTAACTTAAACACAAAAAGACACTAATAATTAACAGACCAAGTCACAACCATACTTCTAATAACTTGGTTATTCACAAAGCGATACGAATAACGTATATTGAAGCTCAGATAAATAGTTTTATTCCCAATAAAGTAAACGTGTTATCGTTAGCCCAATGATCAATAAAAAAATTTACGAGAGCTTCCTTGAACTGAGTATTTTTGAGTTCGCCGGCAAAATTATGAAGCCGAATTTCATCAGGTTCGATGGAAACTGTACTGGTTGTTTCGTTGCGACGTAAACGCTCACAGTCTTTTAAAGAAGGTGTGAAATACCGATCAAACACAATGTCAATGCGAGATGATTTAAACTGTGAAGGAATTTTTTTGATATGCCATCGAAAGTTTGCGGTACTTCATGAGGTGTAACATGAAAAATCCGTCTAAAATGCTAATATAAAAAATAAGGATTGTGACGTCTATCGCGTCTTTCTGCTAACATAACTCCTATGTTCTTTGACGGCCACGATTAATGGCAAAACTTTTCCAACCCAATACCAAGAAGATAAAC